>WIPJ01034911.1:124826-139811 GCA_018155075.1 Cassiopea andromeda | reverse complement strand
GGTAATAAAATGCTAACGGAATACAAATAAGGCGGTGAACAGTTGGAGCGTAAGGCATGTTGCCTGTGCTCCAAGTAGATAAAAATATATTTGGAGACGTAAGGCAAGGGAAACAATTGTTTCATGTAACAGACTACTGCTACAAGTCAAGCAGTCTCATTAAACTATACAGCATCAGATTTCATTCCGGGTATATGAATTTTATCCTGGATGTGACTAAAAGGAGTACCGTTGCACCGAAATCGTCCTCAAAAGTCATAACAGTCTTCAACAGTGCTAGCAAATTGCCCGTCTTCAGTAGATATGTCCTTTTACGAAAGCATTCTAATGAAAAATCGCAATTCTAAAGCCGTAGTGCCCTACTTATCACTTCCTAATCACCTCCTCGAAATAAAAAACCTATTTGTCTCATTCGTAAGGAGCAACCAGTACCTCAACGTGACTAAATTCCACCCAGTCATTCCCTGGTATTAGTGCATGGACTTAGGCCATTTGAGAAACATCATTCGATACTCACTTGTAGTTCTTTAAGCATATCTGATGTTTTGACAGACTTTTCATCCTTCTCCTCATCCATGTCATCTCCTTCTTGCCTAGCAAGTTCCTCTTCGCTGATACCCAGCTCCCTAGCTCTCTTCTTCCGTTCCATTCTCCTCCTCAGCTTCTCTTCCTTCTTCTCGCGCGATTCTTCAGAATCCATTGCCCTGATATTCATATCATTTAGCAGGCTACGAAAAACAGAAAAGGACATGTATTACCCAGGATACTAGCTAGAATTTCTACCACGCATGATCCTTCGCAGGGGCATGTGATGACAGCAAAAATTCTACCACGCAGGAGTTCACATGATTCCTCGCAGGGGCATGTGATGTCACATTTCATGGTCGTTCCAGCATGAATAGGGAAAAACACCACCCTTCATTTGCCAAGGCTAACTTGCAGATCTATACTTGGAAAGGGGGAGGGGCAGAGAGCTACGTTTACCTCTGTTGTAGCTTGACTGGATCGAGGTGCATCACTCTCGCATCCATGTTCTCGTACCTCCTTTGCATTTTCTTCGATCACCATAATGAGGGTAAGATACTTTAAGAGAGTACCAAAGGCAAATGCAAACTAGCATTCAATCAATACCCACCTGTCTTTTACTTCAATTCCAGCCATTAATTGCGCCTCCTCAGCACGTAGTTTACTAATCTGCTCTTGCTGCTCTTTATGAGACATCGCATTCCATTTCTCTTCTCCGAATTTCCTGTAAAGAAGCAACAACTAAGTACATGGATTGGGGTGAATTGTCAAAACACAAAAAACTATGCAGTTACATTGGATAAACCTACATGTTAAATTAGAGTAAAAAAGATACCAACGCCTGGGGAGTCACCTAAGGGGCGGTAGGGGGACTATAGTCTCCGTCATGGGGCGCTACCTATGTGGGTACTTATTTACAACCGTATGTGTATGCATCTATACAAAGACGCATACAAATACTCTAAAATCTCAAATATAAGCCCTGGACTTATAGACGTTCCTCCCACTAAGATCGGTCGCTCGGTCTCCCCACTAAGATCGAACTTCAACGTTCATCTCTGACGTAATAGTGCCCTACAGACATTGGCGCGGGTAGTCTCGTCCTCTGAACAAAATGGCCGCCAGAGGGCAAAAATCAAACTTTTAAGCCCTTCTAACACGTTTGTAAATAAAATTTCAAGTTGATTTTCAGAACTTTCACGGAAACCTTAACCGGATTAGCTAAACTTGTTTTGCTTTTGCTGGTCCCCGTTAAGTAAATACAGAGGCTCCATATATGCTCTGTCCATGTTCATTAATTATCCTAATTATATACTCAGAATCCCAAATGTATATTTGGGGGGTTAACATTCACAAGGATATTTGGGTTAGTTTACAGGGGGGCTATATTCGAGGGGGCTTATACTTGGGATTTCACGGTATACAAATGTGTGTGTATGTATAAATATATTTCTTTACCACAGCACGAAAAAGTGGCAACATTCTTTTGACAAACTTAAAAGCTTTTTTTGTCCGACACTCATCAGAGTATGAAAACGTCGGATAGTGACCTAAAGATTAACCGAAATATATATCCAGATCACTATCCGACGTTTTCATACTCTGATGAGTGTCGGACGAAAAAAGCTTTTAAGTATGTCAAAAGAATGTTGCCGTTTTTTCGTGCTGTGGTAAAGTTCTGTAGTACCAATAGATTATTCAAATATATTTCTACATCTATATATTTAAAATCTCTCCTATATATTTCACATATTTATGTAATTTTCAACATATATTTACATATTGAAGAAGCTTAAATCAATAAAATCCCATACTCTTTTAAAAGTTCTATGAACAACTTTTCCTTTAATTCAGAATATTTTGAGTCCAAAGCATCCACTAATTCTTCTGTTCCATCTTCCCCACGTTGCCTTTTGAGACCAAACAAACTTGATGCAACATTATCACACCATTTCTCATTTCGCGCCAAACACTGAGCCTTGCGTAGCTGCTTAAGAGTCATTACAGTCTAGAAGCAGTGAAAAGTACATTTTCAAGCATTTCCCCTGCAGTGCATGCTGAACTTCCCCCTATTTCCCCCTACGTATTCTAAGCATTACATAAAATGCTACCTTTTAGTGTGAATCACATGTGTAAACCAAGGATAGGCAAACTCCAGCCTGCAGGTAAATTGTAAGTGACCTTATGGTCTTGAAAAACCAGCTAAAAATTACATTTGGCTATACAATGGCCTAACCCATTCAGCTCAGGGGTGTCCGATCAAGAAATCAAGTGTCATAGATATGGACCTGAAGGAAAAAAGGCTCTTGGTGATTGAAATGAGAGGGAGACAGGTCTCAAAATTCTCGGGGGTCAATAAAACCCTTCTGAGGAGTATTCTAAGCTTAGAACTAGCCCCCAAACGAATTTTCCTGAGGGAATAAGAGGCAAAATCAGTTTTTTATTGAGGCTATATGATAGAATGCATCTTCATGTATTAGCAATTGATAAATTTTCATGAAAACTTTGGAAAATAAACAAATTAACACCTTTTTTGATAAATCTTTTATCAAATATGATGTCTCTGTGTCCTGACTTTCTTGCAAGTCAGTGAGGACTGCAATCGAGGCAGCCTTGAGTTTTTCCTCTTCAGAGTCGTTCCCAGTATTCTCAGCAAGAATCAGCTGAAGCCTTAATGCAGCAGCTTCTCTGAAAATTTGAATTTGCTCCTCCACGGTGCTAGCTAGTTCATCAGGGCTGCCTTCTCTCCAATGAGCTCGCATAGCCTAATGATTCAAAAGAGGCTTAGTTGAAAAGAGGATAAGTTGAAAAGAGGTTAATTGAAAAGCACAGAAGACATGATGCCACACACAATGGAATGACGTTCTAATATTTCCTAAGCATGAAAAATGCTTGCAGCACCTAAAAATTAAACGAAATATTATAATAACACAGCGTTATTTCCCCTTATAATCTGGGCCTATTTTGAGTAGTCTTGGCCACACTTTGAGGTCTTCGAAATCTTGAGTGTGGTCTTCAAAATACTAAAGTGTGGTCAAACTTTCTTACTTTATAGGCTTCTCATTTCGCAGACGTCATTCGGTGCTTTGATCTTTTTCGCTCTTTGTTAATTTCGTGAACAGTACTTGTAACATGTCTTTCAATGTGGTATAACGAATCCAACATCTCACCGAGCAGCGTACAACATTCGTGTTTGGTGAAATGTTGTATTCGTTGGATCAGGGACTAAGAGTATCAGGCAGGGCCTATTTTAGAGTGGCCTTGGAAATACAAAAGTGTGGTCAACCTCTCACTTTCATATTCTTCTTACTTCGCAGAAGTCTTTTTGCGTCTTGGTCTGCATGTGCTCCGTGTAAATTTCGAGCACAGTACAACATATGTTTCCATGTACCGTCAAGCAACAAAAGACGCCAAAGGACATTTCTGGATTGAAGGGCGTAGTCGCCAAAAAGTTCAAGTAGGGTGTGGTCAAGCTTTATCATAGCACAGCGTGGTCTTGGAGGAAAATTTTCTTTATAATAGGTCCTGTTTATAATGGACCTTGAAGAATGGTGTAACTTTCTAGATTAGTATTTCAATATATGCTAGAGAACAAAGATTGAGACATTCATTTAAACTGCTAACTCGCTATCATCCAGTCAAATTGGATGCATATTAGCTACTTTCTAGCACAGACATATGAAACTACTTCCATTCAGTAAGATACAATACTAAGCTCTAAGAACAAGATTCAATTCATACGGCAGTTACCTTGAGTTCATCTAACCTCCTTTGCTTCGAAATGATATCTAATTTGCTCGCCATCTCATACATTTTGCTACTGGCGTTATTTTTCAGAATATCCAGTAAAAGGTCTCTTTCATCTGTATGCTTCCTATCCATCTCTACAAGAACTGCCTCCTGCAAGACAACGACAGCGTTTTAGCCCAAAGTGTTTAAAGTTTTTTTTAAAACACATTTGAATATAAGTACGACGACAAAAGAAATACCATTTAGTTTTTCTTCTTTAGATCGAATTATTAGACAATTCCCTATTATTTGACAATCCCATGCAATCCAGCTAAATACAATTTGACTCAATCCTAGTTGACAAATTCATGACAAATTTTAAAATGCATCTACACAGTTGTAGCTTGATGTTCTCTTTGTCCAGGGCTTGTACAAACTCCTTTAAAAAGTTTTCAAAACTTTTCCAAAACTTTCCCAAGGCCAAACAACCAAATTTCCAAAACTATGAAACTCATTTTTATTCGCGTTTTGAAACCCCATAACCATAGAAAAACGTTATTTTCGACGACAAATTGTATAATTTTGTGCTAGATACAAATAGCAAAATTAACAAACATAACACATACGGTATCTAATACAAAACTAGCTATATCCATTTTAGGATATTTTTAGAATTTTTCCAAACGAAAATCCAAAACTTTTCCACAGCCACTTTGAAAATCATCTCTTCTCCAAAACTTTCCAGGTCCTGGAAAATAGCATTTTCAATTTTCATAACTTTCCAAAACTTTCCAAAGCCTGTACGGACCCTGTTTGTCTCAGGGTCTCTGAAATCTCTTGGCAGTCCTATCACTAACACAACAAATGTATACCTGTAGCTTGTTCGAATCATTGGTGTCTTCCAACTCTCTCTGGGCTACCGTTGTCTTCTTTGCTTGGTTACGCCGGCTTTTTCTTTCTGTTAAACGGGCTTTAGCAAGTTTTTCCTGCCGTTTTCTGTCACTTCTAAACCTAAAAAAGAGGGAATTGCAAATATTACTATTGTTCTTTAAAAAGAAGTCATTTGTAGTTTTATCCTCAACGCAGACATGCACTTCCATCTTTATTGGCACATACTATGGCTTCTTTACTTGCTCATGCAAGAGTCCCTTCTCCCAAATCAGTAGCAACTATCATCAGAAGTCTAGCTAAACATTCTACGTTGAAAAACGTGTAATGAGTGAGTCTTGCATTTTCAAAGGCTCAAAACTTGAATGGGCCTGAAATTGTATGGACTAAAAAACAGTCATTCTAAAATGGCGAACTTATATATCCAACATACTTTCTTTCTAGCTCTGCTTGTTGGGTTTTTCCCAATGACACTATCAATGCTGCTGATTCGACATTGCTTTCCCTTCTTGCTCGCCGTAATTCGAGCTTCAAGCGTGCCAATTCGACCTGTCTCTCGCGTTCACTCTGTAACTTTGCATTCGAATCTCGCAATGCCCTCAGTACAGCGTCTTTTTCAGCTTGCACATCGTACTAAATGATATAAAGAATGATTTCTCAACTATGTAGAGAATAAAAAATTACTACAGATGTCACAAGGTCGAAAGTCAAAGGCCGTAAACTCTGATATAACCTTTTAAAGATAATGTTCTATTTAAATGAACATTCAATATGAATAAAATTAATTATTTTCTATGTATCTAAGTCAATTTTTCAGTTTAGGAGAAAGATCAAAGTTAGTTAGGAACAAAGTTGAAAAAAAACAGATCAAAGATAACATAGGTCAGAGGTCATATTTTGCTAAATCATGGTCATTAGTAAATTAAATATAAGTTTTTCAAGGTAACGCTAACCTCTAGATCTAATAGAACATTTCTCTTTGATCTTTTCTTCAATTCCTCTTCGAACTCGTCATCTTCTTCTTTCTCAATTTTTGCTATCTCTTCTTCACTCATTCCAGTTTTTCGTCTTGACTCTCTCAATTCTTCCCTATCTTTCGCTCTCTTTTCTTGCTCCTCCACGGTAGCTGCAAGCATCACATCTAACTGCAATCCATCTGGGAATAGCTCGGCAATCAGCTTATCAAGCTCTTCTGTTTTGCCTTGAAGATGAGAAGAACCTTGCTGTTAACGGATGTTTCAGTGCACAATGTAAATGAAGAACAGAAGAATTTAAAAATGAAGAGAGTCAAAGGCCAAATTAATTTGTTTAGCCACACAGTAAAAAAGAAAAGCATTCTTTCCTGCTAAGCTAAAAATACACACAGATCAATGGCGTGCTGGCTGGGGGGAGGTATGGGAGGGTGGGTTGCTTGGGTCAGAGAGGCACGTGCTCCCTCGAGAAAATTTTCCAAGGAAAACTAAAGCGGCATAGTGGTACTTCAACATATTCCCGTCGCGATTTTTATGTATGATTGGATTGTAAAAGGACCCTATGCTTCACAATGATGAAACTCCCCATTGATGATTATTCCAAGAACATTACTGATACACGCAAGCATGAGTCATTATATACTCGTTTCTTTTTTTATAAGAAAATCATTATTTGACCTGAGTCTCAGTTTTCTTAACATTTCCCGAAATTGAGCCTGAGATTTTCTTAAATTTTCTTAACTTTTACTGAAACAAACTGGCTACAATGGTTTACACTTTCATTATTAATATTGTATACTTGAATTTTAATTCCATCTTTAACATTTTGAATGCAATATCGATCTTTGGCCAATAAAAATAATTAATTTAGAAAATTAAGCATCGTGATTTTCTTAAGATCTTCTTAAGATTTTGACGATCTGAGCCTCATTTTCTTATAAACTTTCTATTATAAGAAAAGCGTGTATTTCGATACACACGATAACCCATGGTAGTATACGCTGATATGGACATACAGTTCCCTAACTCGTGGCTAAAAAAAAGATTCTAGTAACTTGCCTATGACTAGATAAAAAAACAAAGTATGATTGCGTAAAAAAGTACAGAAGGGCATGCAATCTCATCCAAGCAATAAATTTCCTAATTACCTTCCTTTTTCAAATTCTCAATCTTCAACTTTATCTCCATCATCTTAGCATAAGCATCTTCATCACTCAGATCCATCCACCCCTCTACTCCTACGCTGCGTTCAACTGCTTCGTATATCAGTTTTTCTTTCACAGCATCGTATCTGCTTTCTATCGCGTCCTCAAACTGATCACTGCTAGCGTTTGTAGTGTCTTCTGGTGCTGAAATCGTAATGACAATGTTAGGCCATCTTGCTGTTTCGTTTGCATCTATTTCCCTCTTCTGCTGTTCTATCAACTCATCTTTCTCCTACAAAATAAGCAAAATACCATGAACATTTTACACTCTTTTGGGCCTATTTGTCTTCAGTGGTAAATAAAAGCCATAGCACCTATTTCCGAGAATTTTTCTTACCTAATTCCAGAGACTTTGAGGGACTGAAAGCCCTATGCGTTGTTCTTGGGGAAATGGGGGTGGGTTGAAGTGTCAATGTTTGTGGTAATTTCTCAGGAGCTTTGCAAAAGGCATTTTTAATTCTCCTTAACACAGTAAACAACAAAAAATGCTATCACTAATTTTGTATCTACTGTTCATTGGCTTACCATCTCACTCATCTCGTTGATATGCTGTTCACTCTCTCTATCTTGCCGCTGCTGAAGGTCAGCCATTATGGAAATAATGATGTCATCTTTTGAAGGCTCTACGCTATTGGTTGACTTCATGCTGATTGCACGGTTGATGCCTTTCATAATTATCATCTCCTTCAGCGTCTGCATCCAGTTATCAGTATCAGCTATAAGATAACGAGACAAAAAATTCGATAGGCTGTGTTACAGGTCTCATACATATCCTGCCTATTAATTTTCCTGACTTTTCCTGAACTTTCAAGCAAAAATTCTCAGAGCAACACTGGAATATATCCACGCTTTCAAACGTTTTGAATGACTATGTAACATAACCTTGCAATTCTCCTCTCTTGTTATTCCGATATTGTTTTCTCATTTAATTGTTATATTTAGATTCTTTTCAAGGTTATCCTCTGGTCGAAAATCCAAGTGAATATGTGTGACTAACTGTTTGAATTTAGTTTTTCGACCAGAGGAGTGACTTACAGGCCAGGGATAGTCATGATACTTCGCACCCCTTGGTATCGTCCTCGTAGTTGTGTAAAGTAGATTCGTTATGTAAAGTAGAAACGTTTGTCAGGTTTGCAATTTGTTAATGCAAGTTCTTGTATGTATAGAAAAAAAACTTCTTGAAAATGAGGGTGTTTTTAATGACCACATATCAGAAAACCATAACGTTTTTCCTGACAAAACGGTGTTACAAATAGTGGAACTGATCCATCTTTTTAAACTTAGCATATCAATGATATCAATGCTGTACCCTCTTAGCAACTTGCAAGCAAATATACGCTGGTCTTCTTGTTTTTACATAGGCATGCAGTGTATAGAGTTGTCTACTGGGCACCAAAGATATCATTTGCATGGATACTGAAAATTACTGACTTCTTCCTGACTTTCTCTTCAAGTTTCATTAATATTAAGTGGCGTGCTGAAAGACTTTTGAGTAAGGGTGTAGCAAGAGAAATTTACTGACAGGCTAAGAAATATCCCAGAAATACCGACAAATGATGATCGATTACCGACAAGCAATGATCGATTACCGACAAACGATGATTGACTAACGACAAGCGATGATCGATTATCGACAAACGATGATCGATTACTGACAAACGATGATCGATTACTGACAAGCAATGATCGATTACCGACAAACGACGATCGACTAACGACAAGCGATAATCGCAAAGCAAGCTTTATCGACAAGCTAAAGAATTAACGATGGCTTTGACAAAAGTTTCAACACCCCACATCCCTTAATTCGGCACGCACCTGGTAAAATTTCCTGACGTTTCCTGACTGTCCTTAAAAATACAGCTTTTTCTGAATTTTCCTGACCTTATGAACCTTATCCCAAGACAACATGAAGTTAGGGTAGCAGCAAAAAGTACTATAAATCAAGTTGATACAATTCCTTCTCAGAGCAGTCAGCCAGAATACGAATTCATTCATATGACAAGCAATCCTTCGATAAACAGTTAAAGGAAGGAACGAGATAGTACAAAAAGCAGAGCTAGTAGCTTTCCTGTAAGGTGTATCGTGTATAAATATTGAAAACTGAGAATTTTAAGTAAATTTGATATACTTCAAAAACAGCTAAGATTGTGACACGGTAGTATTTCAAAAGTTTATAGATATAAAAGAAGACGTGCATTTTACAGTCCTTGTAAGTCAATAGTAGACAAACTCTGAAATTTGAAGTTAATTTACTGTACGGAGGGTTGACGGCTCGAGGGATACTTCAAGCCAACAAGTGTAAAATGGTATTGAAGGCAACACAAGGATATATTGCTTCTCACCAGTCTTAATTGAGTCCAATAGCTTGTCACTGAGATCATTTAATCGCTCTTCTCTGCTTCCTGACGTCATGCACTTAGCTCTAGCAATCAAGTCAGCGTCTTCGAATTGCAGCAGTTTGTTTAACTCCTACAAGGTTCAAGCAATCATCACGCATACTCGAATCAACACGAATTTACGTAATAAAGTAGTTCACTAAACAACACAGAGCTATACTTTTAGCAGCAATTCTCAAGCTTGGGGAAACTAAGAGAACTACACGTTTTTTATGAGTAACAAACTTTCTAGCTTCAGCCTGGATGTTTCTTAATATTTCTTCAAATCCAGCCCTGAATATTTCTTAAATTTGAAGACTTCAAATGACGATTACAATCCAGATTAGGCAATTGTGATGAAAGAAAGAAGATGATCAGGTTTTGTGAGGCATGAAATGGATTTTTATTCCATTTTCTTACTCGTTTGGTCAAAAATTTACTAATAAAAACAGTTTTTAAAAGCTATTCTTTGAAATGCAGCTTGCCTATGTTTCTTAAAATTTTCTTACTTTTAGCCTAATTTCAGCCTCATGTTTCTTATAGACATGCTTCTTACAAAAAGAAACGTGTACGAGAACAATTAGTGAAGAAAATTACCCAATCAAAGCACAAACATGTGACAATTTGTCACGTGTACATGTTTTCATTGGTTCATTTTCTTTACTGAAAAGCATCTTCATTTTGCACTCCTCCGAGTATGCAGATCAGGATAGAAATTAGCGCTACATGAATTGGATTTGACTAAACTAGCATTGCTCTAAGTTCAATAATCACTCCCGCATAAAACTATTTAATGGTGTCAATATATGCTGGTTTAATTTAAATTTGCAGCTATTATTGGTTTCATCCTATGAAAATACATCCGACCAGAGAGTACCTTAAAAGCCAGTGGGTAGTCATGATAATTTGCACCCTCTGGTAACGTCCTCGTAGTGTTGTAAAGTAGATTGTTTGGGTCGTAATTTGTTAATATAAGTTCTTATATGAATAGAAAAAAATTCATTCAAAGATGATAGTTCTCTTTTATGAAATCTCCAAGTACGCGCTCATTATCTCCTTTGGGAAAATCCGAATGCGCGAGTAAGATCCCACTTGAATTCAACTATCAAGCCACCAAAAAATACACAGTGTTACCAAAAAATACACAGTATTACCAAGAAATAAACAGTATTACCAAAAAATACACAGTGTTACCAAAAAATACACAGTGTTACCAAACAATACACAGTGTTACCAAAAAATACACAGTGTTACCAAAAAATACAAAGTGTTACCAAAGACTGTAAGCAGTACAAAAATATTACTAATAGACAAGAAGATTTCTGGAAAACATCTGTTTGAAGCACTTTTTGAAAAATTTTTGCGCAAAAACTAATAAGTGGGGGGTCCTAATAAGCGGGGGGCTGGAAAATTTTCAAAAATAATTAGCGGGGGGAGACGGCAATTAGACACTCAAGAGTAAGGGCTTGGATAAAACTGCTAAACATACCTCTCGTTCCAAGCTATGCCTGTGCTCAATATGTCTGATCAACGCATCTCGAAGGGCACCTTCATCTCCCTCTGTCACAAGCTCAACTTTTTCCTTCTTTGCACCTCGCTTTGCTTTCATTCTCTCCAAACGCTCCTTCGCCAGTTGTTCTTGCCTGGCACGATCCGCCTTCAATCTTGAATTAAACAAAGATTTACAAAACTATACAGGCAATAACGGTGTATATTAGATTTGCAATGAAACGTCAAACATCCATCCCTAAAAAAATAAAATTCGGTTATATAATGGACTTTGTTGAGGATACCGATGACTGTCCCTATTGTTAAAACCTATTGTTAAGCCATTGAAAATTAAAGCCAATCACAGGCCGTGGAATCTATTGCCATGTGCCAGCGATGCACAGTCACACTGCACTGCCCAGCATAGCAGTCAAATGTTTGATAGGTTGAGAGTTCTGATCAAGTCTACTTTCTCCCAGTTTTATTGACCAATCAGCATGCAGGATTATGACAACGCATGCCCTTCACAGCCAAAGTTTGGCTTATTTTAGACGCTTTGCCTTCTACGCATGCTCATAGCTTCCCATTTGGGGAATGACCAATAGCTCTTGAACATAGTAGGATTCTTTCCCCAAACAAGAATTAAGACTGTAAAGACTGCTTTCCAGTCACATATGTACAGATACCTAACTGCCAAAAGCGAATAGTCCATTTAGATTAGTATATAAGTACAATGCAATATTAGATTGCACCCTGGCAAAAACACTACCATGACTACCATGAGAAAGCAACTATGAAGCCAGGGGTGGTACAAGGGGGTGTGTGGGAATTTGAAACTCCCTAGGATCGCAAATTGTACAGTTACTTGACAGATTTTAGGTTCTCAGCTACCTGGTCGGCAAATCTACTGTAGACAGCTACGTTAACATTTCCTACTGTCTGATAACGCACCCTGCGTGGAGCACTGTATTCTGATAAATAAATAACAATTTATTTGGTTAAAATTTTTCTATAAATAAAAAGCCCTTTCAAGGACAGCAAATATCTTACTTGCTTTCGACGTTTGCCTGATTCCGCTCGGCTAGGCCCAAAACCAACGCAGCTGCGCCAAACTTCTCCTCTTGTTGGGCCATACGCTGCTCCCGCCTAAGTCTTATCAGCTCGGCTTGGCGTTGCTTTTCACTCAAAAATTGTGCATCGCTGCCTTTTAACCTAGCCATGAGAGCGTCTTTTTCCTCTTCGTATCTGCAATGCAAATGAAATGAAACTCTATTACTCTTATTCTGCAACGTGAAATGAAACTTACGCATATCCTTTAATGGTGATAGCCAACCTGTAGTCCTCCCAAATCATCGTCGCTTCGCGGCCTATGGGCATATGCAGCAATTGGAAGAAATTCAAAGCATTTTTGAGAAAACAACCATGTCTGTTTTTGGATCAAAGCAAACCCTGTCGGTCATGAACTATATCCCAGTAGACACAAGTATTTCTACTTAACATCAACCCCCGCCCCCCTACTCTACAAACAATCCTCTATTTTCTAAACAAGCAATATGCACGATTTCTTTCCATCAACAAAACTCCCTTGGCAAAAAATTCTTTTCATTGACCTGATCGCGATTTTTTAAATATTCTTGCTAATTCTGTACACTATTCCTACCTTTTCTGCATGTCTTCCAAAAGAGTTCTGGCATCAACCTTTCCTTCCCCACCTTCATCTGCCTCGAATTCAGCTAGCAATTCACCGTCACCCTCATCTTCATCAACTGGAAGGCCCTGTTTCAATCTTTCGCGCCTTCTAGCGAGTCTTTCTTTCATCATTTCGTCATATCTAGAGTGAGATAATCATAGGTCACATCAAGAATGAATAACACTTTTGAGTACCATTTTTAAAGTCTTTGGAATGACTCGGCGGAGATTCGAACCCACGACCTACCGGTTGTGAGGCAGACGCTCTGCTACTGGGCCATCACTCCGGCAATCATATTCATATTCATATTCAAGTTTTATACACAAAACCCTTCAGCATAATTACAGAAAAAAAGAAAACAGCAATCTACGAACTAAGTTATATATAACAAAAAGTAGCTATTAAAATTGAACAATAAAAACAAAACCTGCTTAGCGTGGAGCTGCTCTTCCAGGGGGTTGTGTTTAGTTATGTCTTGCTCTTCATATGCAATTTCAGTTGCCTTTTGAAAGTATTTATTGTTGGCAACTCACGTATGTCTCTAGGCATATCATTCCATTCCTTAAGAGCTGAGTAAAGAACGCTTTTTTCATAGCACTCAGTCCTGTGTTTAGGGATTTGGAGATCTTGACTATTTCTTGTATTGTGGGATGAGAAACTACACCTTGGTTTATACTTTTCTAGGAAGCTATTTGGGCAAAGGTTGTGCATGATTTTTTAGGTCATAACATTCCTATCAAAGCAAATTATGTTTTCTATATTCATCCCAGGACATAACCAAGTATCTTTAACATTGGCGTTCCTGATTATTTTGAGAGCCCGTGTTTGTAGTCTCTGAAGGGCAGCCAGTTTTGTTCTCGACAAACTATCCCAAACAACATCACCAAAGTGTAATTGACTTTCAACTATAGTAGCAGCTATAAAAACATAGTACATGAATAGCACTGGCCACGTGAAGATTTTAGGCTCTGCGTAGCATCGTACAACTGAGGAAGTGTTTGTAAGACGCGACACATATACTGGGCTATCGATGCACGAAGAAATCATGAAATATAATTCAATTTTTACTTGGCACGGTTCTGTCCCATCAATTTCTTCAAATTAGCATCGGCTGCGAATCCTTCTCCCAACAGCTTTGCGGCTTCTTCCAGTTTCCCTTCACGCATCAATCGCTTCTGCTCAAGCCTTTTGCGAAGAAGTTCTGCTTGTCTTTCTTTTTCTGACATTGCAGCCCATTCTGCAGCCCCTAAAATTCGAAAATGGATATCATTCTCTGATACAGAAGGTTTATGATCATTACTACTGTCATTATCATTACATATTTTTAAGTATGGTGGCACTTCAGCTACTCTTGTGTACCGAATAATCGTCCCACCGATTATTAATTTGTGAGATTTTTTCTAACCCCCGCTCTTATTCCAACCCAAGGGTGATTTCTAGGGAGGGCTCAGGGGGGCGGAGCCCCCTTGTTAAAATGTCTGCTCATGTTGGGGGGGCTCAGCTCCCCAAAACTCTTGCATTGGATTTGCTTTTCAGAGTTTATTGGCCTTGCTTCCAAAGTGCTATGATCATCTGTGCACTGCTATATGGTTATTGAGGCATTTTTTATTGTTGACTATACTATATCAGTGTTAAACTAAATTATCATTTTTCCATCTTTGGAAATATGGGCGTGGTTGTAGTTGAGCCACACCCAAACTATGGGCGTGGTTGTGCGTAGAGTCCCCCTTGTTAAAATTTTTAGAAATCACCACTGTTCCAACCCCTCCCCATTTATCAATTTTCCAAAATCTTGAGGACGTGAACATATAATTTGCTCAACATATGAACCAAAAACGAAAATCCAGTACACTTAATAATGGACAACCTCCCCACTTTAGTTGGAATCGTCAGGCCAATGGTATAAATATATGAATTATTCCAGTTATTCCAATTTCCAATTTATTACATTTTCAATATTTCCAACTCCCCAATTATTCCAACTCCCGATTTATTAAATTTTCGAGAATTTCCAGCCCCCCTATTCATTCCAACCCCCCAATTATTTGGTACTCTCGAGTTTGGCTGTTGTTCAAGAAGCCCTCCATCTATCAACTTGTCTACAATACTTA
>WIPJ01034911.1:95273-109253 GCA_018155075.1 Cassiopea andromeda | reverse complement strand
ACTTTTCGTAAAAATGACCTATTTTCCAGGTATTCCAGGTTCAGCATGAACCTTGCACATACAGATCGAGCTTGATTGTGAATGGCATGGGGTTCTCAAATAAGCATGAACCTGTATTCAAACTTCCTTAAAAGACATTTCACACTGACCCACCAACACTACCTCTCCCCCTTCACATCACGCCTATTCTATCAGAAAGAAATTTTAGCTCAAACAGAGTTGAAATTTGCATCCTTCTTTAGCATAGCTGAATTCTCAATACACGGGGCACTGCAACCTGTTACAATTGGATATTATATTAACAGAGCATAAAAGAACTATATACTGTCAGGAGTCCATGTCATCTCTGATCAATATAAATAGTGATTTTGTGCTCGTGATTAAGACCTGGTTTGGCTATACCAAAGATAAGATATTGCAAAAAAGACATATTCAGACGAGGTTCCACAGTGAAGAAACAAACTGTTTTTCCCTGCGCAAATGCAATACTTCGTTGTAGTAGGACTCCAGAACAAATAGATTAAAAGGTGATCTGGAAAGGCAACAGCTTCCGCTGCCATACCTTGTCAGAAAAGTTGAGCAGCCCTCTGCTCTCCATTTCTTGCTGTCTCTGAAGTTCGCTTAACAGTTGAGTGGCGATGGAAAGGTCATCCACGTTTGTTGTCAAAAGTTTTGCTTCCTCCTTTCTGCTCTCAAACACGATAGCAACTGCCTCTTGCAAGAGTGCTCGATGTTGCTCCAATGACGCCATCTTGTCTTCTGTGTTCCTATCACGCCATCCTTGCCACTGGGTTTTCAGGACAAGGGAATGATTGGCTCTACCGTCTACAAGAGGAATGTAAAATGTAGAGAAAGTAGGTCTAAGGAAACTGTATCACAACAAGTCAAGGTGCTATTTTGTGCTGACAAGGTGCTGTGAGAGAGAATTGTCTATAAATTTAATGGGAATGGACAGAATAAACAGTAGGGTTTCATAAATAAGTCTGAGAAAAACTGTATCGCAACAAATCAGGGTGCATTTTTGTGCTTACAAGATGTTGTGTGAGAGAATATTCTAAGATTTAATGGCAATGGCTAAAATAGAAAAGTAAAGTTTCATTAGTAGAATCTTTCAAAATATCAAAATAAATACGTAGCCTCAAGATCTATAAAATTGCAGCTATAGGATCTGCAAAAGTATTATTTTGAGTAAACAGTTAGTATTCTCCTTGCTGATTCTAATTTAACAGAAATCCGTAATGACTTACAATAAAGTGATCCAGCCATTGGGTGTAGCAAGGGGTAGACTACAGTTACAGATCGGGAAAAGGTATGTGTAATCACTAAGTCAACATCTACATAGCAAGTTTGTGCAATACTCGAAAACATGCCATTCATTGACATAACACTATAGAAACACTACCCTTGTTTGAACGCAAAGTAGTCGGCATCACAACACTTCCAGAGCCTCTAAAAGCACAGTGCATTACCCTCCTTTCGACTTGTTTAAATCTGAGAAATGCCAAAAATTCAAACTATTACCTCTGCCAAGTTTCTTGGCACTCACACGATGCTGTGTGGCATCTCTTCCTTGCAGCATATTGATGAACACCTCTCGTTCAACCATCATACGACGTTCCATATTTTGAACCAACTTCAGTTCAACGTCAATGCGTCCTTCAACCTTCTTATTCCTCGTTATCACAGGTTTAAACATTGTCACTTCTGCCTTTATCTTTCGACCCTTGCGAAGTAGCAGACGCCTACGAGCGAGCCTCTCTTGCCTCTTTCTGTCCTTATCGACACTGAGAAATTTAAGATAGTGATGTAACTACGCTAGAACTTTGATTCTTGGACATTGAGAAATTATCGTGTTAGCTAAAGGCCAAAGTAATCATGTACCTGGAGTTGATGTTGACCAGGAGGAGCGAAACTAGTCTCTACCCTCTCTTTGGGGGGTAAAGAGCGTTATGAAGCAATATGACATGTCTATGATTTCATTAATGTTTAAATGTTAACAATCGCAAGCAAAATTGGGGAAATATTTTTGTTCTAATTCTTATTACCCGTTGCATTTATCATCATTTTTAAAACTATAAGTTCTTAACATTTGTCGATTAACGTAAAATAACAACTTTCCTACTTTGAAAATTGTAAGTACAAACAGTCTTAAGATGTTAAGAGGCACAAAGATAGCAGTTGCGATTTGTTTATGGGAAGTGTATACGGAAACAGAGGTAGTGTTAGATTAAACACGAGATACAGTGATAAAATTAGGGATAGAGCTGGAATGAGAAGTATTGAAGCCCTTTACAAACTAGCGCAGGACAGAGACAAATGGAGAGCCACGGCGGTCAATTGTGTGTATTCCGGTTAATGATGATGATGAAGAAGGAGCCACGCAGCGGCATGGTTTTGATCGGTGGGATTTCGTATTCATCATTTTACTCCGTTTAATGATGATGATGACTAACAGTCTTGTCATGATAAGCTGCCAATTAGATCTTTTAGGGGAGACAGGCACACTTGTGATGTAGTCATGAGGCATTGGCTTAACTAGTGCTGATCTTGTATTAAGGATTAAACATAAACAGTTGACTTCTGGGTATGAGAAGTGACGTAGATAGGTTTAAACTCAGGCAATTGACCTACTCCAGAGCATGGGTGACCAACCAGTGAGAGCCTCACTTAGCGGGGTGAGTGGCCAAGCAGCCCAGCCAGTTCCATTAGCTTAACTGAAGTTAAGCATGGCTGTGTACGGTTAGAAACTGGATGGGCGACCTCCAGATGAACGACCAAAACAGCTCACTCCACCGTCCTTCGGAAGGGACGTTAAACTAGGGGTCCCATGCCTGGATACGGCATGCATAGTAGGCCTAAATTAGCTGAATAAGAATAAAGTAAACAACAACAACAACAAAAGAGGCTGAAAGCCACATTCTTTACTGTGATACTACAAAGAGCCACATCAAACATGTGGGGACACATGCACATTAACTCCATCCCTTCCTCTAACACAAAAACATCTCACTGAACTCAAGTGACGTAAACGCATATAAGAAATGTACACTTCAATATCGGTGTGAGAGCCTCATTTCAACAGGTAAAGAGCTGCATGTGGCTCGCGAGGCGCTGGTTGGCTACCCCTGCTCTAGAGAAACACATAATTAGGGGGTGGGAATTATTGGGGGAGTGTAAAAATTTTCTGAAAATTAGTAATCAGAGGGATTGGAATAATTGAGAGGGGGTTGGCAAAATAGAAACCATGTATGCTTAGAAGAGATACTTTCACACAAACTTGCGTATGCTAAGGAGATGTTTGAAGAGGAGAAAAGTGAAAAACATTGACTTGACTCAATCAACCTTAGAAGGAACTCAATGTCTCACATGAGACCCTTCAAAAGTAATTATAAGGGGTTGGGATAAACACAGGGAAATTTGAAAAAAATTTTTAAACCAACAATCGGGGGGTTATTATTCGGTACTCAAGAGAATTCATTCGTCACAAAAATGACTGAAGGTAACATATCAGCTTACGTTTCACTTGAATGACGATATAACCGTTCGGTCAAGCCAACAGCCAGGGCTGCACTTTCAAAACAAAGCTCATTCATAGCCCTAATATGCATGATCATCAGCATTGCTAAAAGTGTCTCTCTTTCACCAGGATTCAGAATGGCAAACCCACCAGTGCCCTTCAATTTCTCAACAAGGATTTCTCGCTCGGTTTCCAATCTTTGCCCTAAAGCTACCAAAAGCTGGTCTGTGGTTAGCGTATTCTTCTCGGAAAACTCAAGCTTCTTTAGGAATTCCTCCTTAACATCTTCATAATCCATGCCTGTATCAAAAAATTAGCCTAATGTAAGCTACAGGTGCTAGAAGAGCTGTCAATGAGGGAAAAACAGTCTTAGGATGAATTTATATATAAATAAAAGAGCCAAATTATGACAATTTTATTCAATCCACATAGCCAAGGTGACACATTCCAGAAAGCTAATAATGACAATCCATGACAAAGTGAAAAACTGACAATCTGATTCAAGATAATCCAGTTATATAAAAAGATGTGCTCACTCCATATTAGAGTCATCATCAATACTAAGAAAAAGAGATAGACTTACATATTAAATACTGCAGTACACGTTTTTTTTATAATAAAACCATTATTTTGCCTGAGCCTCAATTTTCTTAACTTTTCCTGAAATTGAGCCTGAGATTTTCTTAAATTTTTCTTAACTTTTACTAAAATAAACTTGCTGAAATGGCTTACAATATCGTTATTAATATTTTATACTTGAATTTGAATTCCATCTTCAACATTTTGAATGTAACAATGACGAAATATCGATTTTTGGCCTATAAAAACACTTACTTTTGGAAATTGAGCCTCGTGATTCTCTAACAAGTTTCCGAAGACTTTCATGATTTGAGCCTTATTTTCTTATAACCTTTTTTCTTATAAAAAAACGTGTAAACAATAGAAGGCTCTGAGCAACAGAAATTGAACATGGAAGTGGACGGAAACACAAAGCTGGGAAAAAACCAAGTACACAACTATGATCAAGGGACTTATGAGATATGAGGAGAAAAATGAAAATTAAGGATAAGAAGGGTAGAAAGAACAATTCAAGTGGTACTAAAAGAACACAGGACTTCTGATCTTGTATATAAGAACTTTAGTCATATTTATGTTTCTCAAAGGGTAATCTGTCAGAGATAAATGGAGGCCTAGAAGGTGCCTAAAACTTGGCTGTTCATTAGGTATTATAAGGTCAGATCTCTTCCTAATATCTTCAATGACTTTTAACTGAAAGAGATAAAACCTCTGTGCAATGGTTCCCTATAGAATTATATAGCTTAACTGCACATCAACAAACTTGACAGTCACTATCAAAAATTATCTCCAAATCATAAATCCAATTAAAAACAATAATCAAAAACTGATATGATTACAGACCGCTTTCTTTCATCTTTTCCTTAATCTTCAGTTCTCTAATTTCCATTTCAGCATGACTTTCATCCATCAGTAACAAAAGGCTAAGTCCAGTGCCATGCTTGGCACCTGGAAATCTGGATGCCAACTCAAGTTTTTCATCCTTTCTTAATTTCTCTTCTTCAACTTTCAAATGCAAAAGCCTTTCATTTTGTTCCTTGCTTGATAGAGCAACCCACATTCCCTCACCAACTTGGATCTTAAGCATTTGTAATAGGACATGCTCTCTGACTGAGTCATATCTGTAAAATAGCAGTTTATATGAGCAAAATGAAAAATGATTAATTCCAAAAGCCATAAATTGTAGAACTTTGGTTGAAAAGTACACATACAAATATCCAGTTGGAGAGCAAAATACGGAAATTGTATTACAAGACAGCTATAAATTCCAACACAAGCAATGAAAATTTAAAATATTAGAACTCAAAACACAACTTTTTACAGGCCCATGGGCAGTGGTGTTGTCCAAAAACTATAACAAATGGGGCTGTGTTGTAAGAACCATGCCCATGTGGAGCACACCTACAGCCATGCCCATTTCTGCATGTATGGCAATAATTTGCTTGTCAAACCAGTGTACGTGAAAATATTAAAAGAAGGAGAAAGCAAGTATACAGTTGCAGCATTCTCCTCTACAGATAGAAACATGCATTTCCTTTCTTCCTTCAGCAAATGCATAGTAAGGAACTTATCAAGTCTAAAAGATGTTCAACGAAGGAGGCTCAGCCCCCCAAATGTCTTATCATTTTAACAAGGGGGGTTGAACCCCCCTGAGTTCCCCTCCACAACACCTCTGCCTGTGAGTTATCCTATAAGGGTGCTGCAGCATAAGGAGATTGGACCACTTTCATTATTTTTCTATTCATGAAAAAACCATAGCAGTTATAAAAATTCCAATGATAATAACCACAAAGGGTGCTAAAAAATTTTCAATATAAGTGATGATAGTGTCTTCAAAGTCAAAACCAAGATAAATTTATATAAAAACAGGCTTGCTTGGTCTCATGTGGCTTGCATGCAACCTTCACTTTTTCAAAACTTTCCTTTGTATCTTGCTTAAATACCCATTACTTCACAACAGCTGTTGCATTGCCAAAGCTTTTGCACTGCCAGAAATTACTTCCATTGTTAAGACCTATATTATCTGTTATCTTCTTCTTGATTCTACTTTTATTCCCCTCCATTTATGTAGTTTGGCAGGTGTCTCAGAGAGGATTTAGATTTTCCTGGATTTTACCAACACCAGATACCTTTCCTGATGCAATGGATGGTATCTACTGTAGGCATCAAACCTGATCCACATTGGTTTTAGCTGTATATACTACAGCTAGAACCAGCTACATGCCCTTTTATAGGAAAGTACTTTACAAGAGAATAGGCTTAACTGCTCAAAAGTTTCAGTGCTGAACTTCCCTAACAGGAAGGTCAGCATTAGGTTTTTGAGACCTAAGAAAGTTTATAAGTCTACATGTACTTAAAGCTAGATTTTTCTGTATATAAAATGGTCTGTATTATGTGTTGGCTGCCCTCTAACACTATGTGCACAAAGAGTTTATCAGTTTCCACTAATGTGCTGCGCAAAACATTGGAACTCAAAAATTTGTGCTAGGAAATTCTTAAGAAAGTTGTGATACTAGAATCAAGAAAAAGTTAAGATTGGTTCAGTACTGGCACAGGCTGTGTCATGAGCAACATATTGCACATGCAGTAATTAGCATATGCAAATGATTTTGCATGCCCAAGCTCAGATCAAATTTAGAAACAAAAAAAAAAGAATTGCAAGGTGCAGTAAAGATAACAAAATTCAAACAACTTCATTAAATAAGGAAGCTACTTTAGTTTAGGTGAAATGACAGATGAAAAAGCAATTCTCCTAAGATGTATTGCTATTTCCAGTGCACATGGACTGGGAAATTTTTGAGTTCCAATGTGCTTGGCAAAGCATTGGAACTAAAAAATTGTTGCCAAGAAAGTCTTAAAAATGCTTTGATACTGGAATCATGAAAAAGTTAAGATAGTTTTGGTACTGGGGCCAAAAACTTTCTAAAAATAAAAAAACATGTATACCATTCAATTACGCAAACATTGATGTACAAATACCAACAAAAGATAACTTACTTATTCTTAAAAGCGTCAAGTAGGTCAGTTGCATTTACTCTTTCAATTGGTCTTTCTTCAGTCCTACCATAATACCCATCATCATCTTCCAGCAATGCAGGTAATCCAATCTCTTCCAAACGATCAAGCAGATGAGCTGCATTATTTTTCAACTTTTCAGTTCTACTTTGCTTTTCTTTCTCCTTTTGCACAATAGCTGATTCATCCTCCTGTGGTTTAAAAAGACATAGAAGTGAAAAAAATATTTATGATCATAATTTGATATAGTTACTCTTTGAATACTTCTTCCACTCATGGTGCACACACAATGATGCCAGAGAAATAATAAACCCCCTCAGGAAACAAAACCAAGCCTATTGAGGAACTTCTTGACTTGTCTGCCAACTTGTTCATCCCCATCTAGAAGCTCCTGGCTAGAACTTTATTGGACAAAAATTAATGCCAAAACTGCCAATTGAAATCAAAAAGTCCCTATTATTAGAGACTTTAAAGCAAAGATGAAATTAATTAGATACTTATATTGCAGCTGTATATTATACAACAATTTTATCTGAAATTAAAATAAAAGATTGTCCAGACTTAGGCTTCATGTACTTAGTTTTAGTTTTAATTAGACTTTTATATTTGTATAGTTAGCTTTCATTAGCACATTGCTAAATAGCACAGCCAACTTTAAAAAAACATTTATAATTTATTACTATTGCCGATGTGTCAAACTAGCAACTTAACTAGCTCAATATGTCTTTACTGTCAATTTATTTTATGTAAACAACGTGAAACAGACCTGCCATGCAACTAAGCTCTGGTGTAAATTGTAGTCTCTCTCCTTTTGGTTCTCCCTGACTTGGTTGTGGTACCGAACGTACTCATCATCTCCAGACGCATCAAAACTTGGAGTATTACAAAGGAACATTCTAATTTCATCAAATGAAACTTCGTCTTCAGGTCTACAGCGTGAGCTCAAGAAACTATTCCACAACTTCATAGAGAATCGGTTTTCGTGAACAGTTTTAAACAAAAACAATGCCGATTGGAGAGAAATACGGCCATTTTTGTCCATATCAAGACACTTAAAATCCCATGATACTTTTTCTTCAAGTTCACGTCGCCGCTCCATTTCTCTGAGTAAGGATCCAAACTTTCCTCGAGTAACCTGCGCATTTGCAGCGCCATAGACTGTTTGAACGGCGGCTGATATCTGAAGGTCATCAAGCGATTCAAAGAAGGTGCTTTCGTCAAATAGTTGAACATCGTCAATAGTCAGATACCCTCTGAGGTTCGTATCAAGCATGTCAAATAGCAAATCAAAGTCATGAACCACCATCTTGTGTAATTGACTGTATATCAATCAATACCACCTACTGAGCTGATTTTGCATGCTGCATCTTCCACATTTCAAAAAGTGATGTTAGCTATAAAAAAAAGCACGAAACGGCTTCTAACCACTATCCATTTTTTCCATCATTTTACACTGGAAGCTAATTCATTTCAAGCATAATTGCGAGTTCAATAGTTCACACCATACGTGGGATGTACATCAGTTCCGTTGTCAAAACAAATCGTCGAACTGAGTTATCATGTTCTAAGTACCTCGATTTGAGAATGAGGTAAAGTCACAACATAGCACTTTTGTTTTCAGTCAATGACCTCTTTTTCTGTCACAAAAAGGCCCCAAAGCATGGGTGATTTCTCTTGGGGCTTGGAAGGGGGACAGAGCCATCCTAACAAAATCAATCCTCGCTTTGGGGGCTCAGCTCCCCATATTTTTGTAGAAATCTTGCTTTTCAAAGTTCCTTGACCTTGCTTCCAATGTTTTTCCTCACAACTTCATGGTTATTGAAATCTTTCTAGGTGTTGGCTCTGTTATGTCACAATTAGGCTAATAATTATGTCTCCATCTTTAAAAATATGGACGTGGATGTAGATAGGCCACACCCAATTTATGAAATTTTACCTAGAGCTCTCTAGTCAACCTTTTTGGAAGTCACCCCTGTCCCTATAATAGCATACATTACCCTCACGAAAGTATCCGGATCTTTTCAAACTTAAATGCGAATTCGTTGAGAGAGAAAATTGTTTACGAATTTTAAAGACAATTTGCTTGAAAACCTGTGCATGAATATTCCCTAAACTTTTCGTTAAGCTTCTTCATTCTTTCAATACATTAATTCTTGAAAACATTCTACCTTAATACTTTGTAAACAAACGCTATGAAGGCTTTTTTGTCAAGTTAGTAGCAATAAATGCAAAAGACCTGGCGTACAAACAGGGTTTAGAAATAGCGCTTTCTTGCAACAACGGAAAAATCTATTGCAATACTTTCAACGCCATTAGATGCTCAAAGTCTGATGCTTTCAATATCTGCAAATAACTGTTGCGAAAAATAGGACGTGCAAAATATTGAAAAAGATGGAAATACCAAGGACTCTCGCAATGTCAGGTGTCGAAAATTATATCAGTTTAAATTAATCAACTTGTGCAAGGATTTCTTATTTTAGCAAGAAACAAACAATGAATAAAGGATACTAAAATGTTGCAAAAGTTCTGCGCCTTTCAGCTAATATTTTTCTCCATAAAATAAGAAACCTGAGCAGTATAAGCTTTCTACAATTCAACTGATATTAACTGACGTAATTTCCGGCATTTGACGTCGAAAGACCAGTTTATATTTCCATCTTTTACAGATTTTGTGCACTATTTATTTTTTAAACGTTCCTTGCACATTAGACTTTGAGCATCTAATGGCGTTGGAAGTATTGCAATAGATTTTTCCGTTGTTTCAAGAAATCACTATTTCTAAACCTGTTTGTACGCCAGGCCTTTTGCATTATTACTACTACCTTGACAAAAGACCTTCATAGCGTTTGTTTACAAAGTGTTAAGGTAGAATTTTTTCAAGAAGTGATATGTTGAAAGAGTGAAGAAGCTTAACAAAAAGTTTAGGGAAAATTCATGCACAGATTTTCAAGCAAATTGACTTTACAAGTTGTAAAACATTTTCTCTCAACCAATTCGCAACCAAATTCGCAAAAGTCTGGATACCTTCGTGAGAATAGTGACCTCCTATCTAACATAGTAGAAGCTCGCCTTCGTGCTTCATAGTCAGTTTGAACAGTAGTTGTATCTACTTCCTTGAAGCCAATGTTTGACTTAAGATACACGTTTTCTTTGTAAGAAAGATGTCATTTTGCCTCAGCCTCAATTTTCATAACCTGTCCCAAAATTGAGTCTGAAATTTTCTTAAATTTTTCTTCACTTTTACTGAAATCAACTGAATAAAATGGTTTATACATTCGTTATTAATATTGTATACTTGAATTTGAATTACAGTTTTAACATTTTGAATGCAATAACGACGAAATATCGATTTTTGGCCACGAAGAACACTAAAGTTTGGAAATTGAGCCTCGTGATTTTCTTAAGACTTTGACCTTTTGAGTCTCATTTTCTTATAAACTTGTTTATTAGCAAAGAAAAACGTGTAGCAAAGTGATGTCAGTATCTGGAAGCGAATTCATGAGCAAATAATAAAAAGACTAGAAGAACTCTAAGGGAAGTAGTCAAAGAGTTAAAGACCTGTTATGTTTCCATGCCTACAGAAGAACGTATCAAGGTGGAGGAGGAAGGAACGGTACATCATTTCAAAGGTGGACATCGCTATCAGATTTAGTGGCCACTTCGTGCTGCTTTAGGAGTAAAAAGAGTTGCCTTTAAAACTTAGAGCATTCATCATTGATACTAAACCAAGCTTTGCGATGTATTGCTTTCAAATTGTATCCAATCAAAATGAAGCGACGCGTACACGTGAACACTGTCTTTGCGCATTCTCTAACGCAGTGAGGCAGAAACTCAACAATATGGCGTAGGATGCAGTAAGTCACGAACGCGCTGGTTTTTTCAACGAAAAATGTATTCAGAGACTGAACGAATGAAGTTTATTCAACCGCCAGAGGCTCCTGTGTTCGAGCCAAGTGAAGATGAATTCAGAGATCCGCTTAGTTTCATAGCGAAGATCCATCCATATGTGGAAAAAATTGGCATATGCAAGATTCGTCCACCACCGGTCAGCTGAGAGTCCCACTCGTTTTTCGCAAACATCGTTTATTTCAAATGGTGGTATATCTTCAGTATCGACACTAAACTTATTGATTTTTATACAATTTCAGGACTGGCAACCTCCATTTTGTGTTGATGTGGAAAAATTCAAGTTCACACCAAGGATACAGCGTCTAAATGAACTTGAGGTAAGAAAAAAGTAAACGAAATCAGTTTGGTTTGAAAGAACAATGGTGTCTTCTTCTCGAGTATTTTCGATCTTGAAATATGTGTTAGTGTTAAAAAGCGTCGGTTTTGTACAGGTTATATGATTTGAACGCACTACTTTGTTTCCAAATAACATTGGAACATTTCACTGAAATTATTAGGAACAGATTGATATAGAAAGAAGTGGAAAATGTTGTAAGGTGTTATATTGCGACCCGTCCGGTTCTTTTTGGCTAACACGCATGACCTGGATAACGAGTTTTCACTCTCAGCTTGTTCACCAACCATCGCAGGGTTTATGTAATTTCACAAAAATGCACGACTTTGCGCTAAAATGCGTTGACTATAAAATATAGCCATTTTTTATCAGAAATATTGATTGTGTTCACAGTCGGCGTCACCATTGTGAGGAAGCCGGGACTGACGACACATGGATTCATCGGAAGATAGTTTGAGCTTTTGATGAAGCAAAGCGTTGCATAAGTCTTGCTACGTGTAGCCTTATTGCATCCCTACACTTAAACACGTTAACAACCTGCCTTCCTATTTGGTTTTAAGATGGCAACCATCCACATATTTGAACCCAACCCAGTTGTCAAGCCCAATGTCCCGCAACGTCGAAGCATGCGTTCGCTTGACTATTTTACATTATTTACCAGAAGTGATGTTTTGGTAATCTTTTAGGTAGATCTTGCCTACAGTTGATGAGACCCAAGAATCTTGTACCAAGCCGGCCTTTGTATAGCGTTTCATCAAGCTGTTCCATTAGTCTTTCATAACTTGCTTTGGTATGCACTGACGTTGAAAATCCACATCCCTCGAAGCTAGATAGGCCGACTTCCTTCATCCCTTGATTTGCTAGATTCATTATCGTAATCGACTTAACAAATATAAGAAGTGTGCTGCTATTGAAACATTTACTGGCTTGACATTGAGCCAAAAAAATGTAGTAGAGTATGTTCTTTCATGGCCCTTTTAAACTATATTTATTGTCATGAAGCCATCCTTGAAAACTTGACTTTGCCTATCTACCAGCACATTTTGAAATTCACAAAGTTCCTTTCAAAACATTTGTAGAATAATTAGGCCAGTATACCATACTGATGCATTTTATGTGCTGACTAATTCATCAAGGAAATTTCTAAATAGCTACACTCAAATTCTATTTCATGCCGGTACAACAGAATTCCTGTTTCTTTTATTTGAAGCAAGTCCTTTGCTTCTTTTTTAGGAAGTAAGATGTTTGGAACTATGTTTCATTTAGCATTTTGAATTTTACTGAATGCTAATAATACTTATTTTGTGCACCATTAATTTGCAGGAATATTTTGAGTTGTTCCTGTGATTATTTCTTCATCAGTTGGGTCAGACCTTACAACTATCTTTCTCCTTCTGGTTGCAAGGCATTTGTTGGAAAAACTTTGTTATGTGTTCATCATACTACTTTACAATAGCTCTTAGTTTTATGTTTTTTTTAAATGACCTTTTCCTGTATCCCCTGGTAGTAATCTTGTGAGGATCTTGTTGCCTCTTCCTTGAAAGCTTTTTGTATTTCCTGGTCTAATAGAAATTATCTGTTTGCAGATGCATTGTCAAGGATCATGCCAATAGTTTGATCTTTGCTGAGTAATGTGTGAAATTTTTGCTTGGCTTTAACTATATGGCAAGATAAAATAACCTGTGTTAATTGGTCATTTATTACAAAGTTCATATTAGTAGGTGATCTCATTGCACAGGGACAGATAATAGCATATATACCAATCTTGAGATTTACTTAGTTAATAAATCACTCAGTTTTATTTTATTTATCTTAAATAATGCAAATGGTCAAAATTAGACATTGGACTATTGATTTATTATAGAACTATAGAACAGAATACTATAGAACAGATCATATAATGTTAATTTTCTTAACTATTTGCAGTAAGTTATTTTAAATTTATAGATATAGCAGATCTATCTATGTTGCTTTCTAAAATCTTTTAATTTTTATTGTTTTGATTTTGAAAAAGTTACAATTTCTGCAGGGTTTCATTACAGTTCTCAACTTTTCTATTAAATGTTCTCATTTAGAACCAAAGTGGTCATTAGAAACTTACCTTTTAACTTCAGTGTTGTTACATTAGCTAAAATAGCCTCTCTTGTCTTAATATGTTTTTGCTTACATTTATACTTTTGTTACCTACAGTTAACCAGTAAACATATGACATCAAAGATTGTTAAACTGTTGTATTATTGAAGTAATTTTAACCCTTGTGAATATAGCAAGGACACCCATGTAACCCTCATAGAACTCTCAGTTTGAATTCACTGTGTTTCACATACCAACAGAATTATGGCTTGCAAGCATTAACAATTCATAGTTTATTCAGTCTTTGACTCAATAGTTCAGAAGATCTATTCATTCACCTGTTACTTTAGGTCAAAACAAGAGTAAAGCTTAATTTTTTGGACAGCATTGCCAAGTTTTGGGAGCTCCAAGTAAGTGATAGTGTAAATTCAGCTTGCTTGTTGAATATAATATTTTTTTAGTTCTGCACTCTGGGTTTTTTAATTATATTTTTCTTCTTATTTGCTGTACTTATGCTGGTATATATATATATATATATATATATATATATATATAT
>WIPJ01034911.1:69601-82763 GCA_018155075.1 Cassiopea andromeda | reverse complement strand
CGGATGAAACGTTCTTTATCAACAGTTACTATACAATTTTTCAATTTTCTTTGCCCTGCTGTAAGCTAATGATCTGTAAACTAAACATTTTGACTATTGTTCACTATTTTCCAACAGCAAATATTTAGTTAACTATTGAAAGCTTTTAAGAAATTTATTTAGCTCCCCTCTCATATAGGCCCCCCTCTGGACTGCTTGAAAGCAAGAAGCCCCCCCCGTGGAGCTAGATAGAGAATTTACGGCATAGCACATGCACACGCAACCGCGCCCTTTCTGTAACTTCATTTTGACTGTGGTTGAAAAAGAAAAAGACAAAGCTTTACTCTTTATTATATTGGTTGTAATTTTTAATTAGATTCAATTAAATTTCTACAAATAACTTGAAGTATTCTTTTTCATTTTTGTGTCATAGGATTTGGATCTTGAAAACAATAAGGAATTCCAAAAGCTGAAATTTGCTGCACCCGGTCCAAAAATGTATGATTCAAAGCAAATCAAAACCGAACAAGGTATGTTGTTTTGTTTGCTGAACGGACACTGTACACCCGACTTTTGATTAGAGTGTTTTGTAAGAGCTAGCCACTTGGAAGCCAGCTTTTTACTCTTTTATCAGTTAATTTGAAAGCTGCTTGTACTGCGCAGTCGCGTGTCGGACTTTCGAGTACGGGTGTAGCAACAGAAAAGTACATGTAAGCTGCTAAATCTCTTAGATTGTTACAATGCCTGTGTGTACCCACATTTTATGATTAACGATATTTCCAACAAAAGTTAGGGGTGTGACAGTCCCATACTCCTTACTCCGACGTGTCCCTGCCACTGTTAAGCTATTTACAGGGTTTTTTCAGTAATTGTTCGTTGTCCCACTTTTTTTCAATGCCTTTTTTCTTTGATTAAAGGCCTGTTCACAAGCAGCGGGCTAGCCCGCCTAGGCAAGATCTCAGCTGCATAGAGATTAATACTGAAAAAGGCTACTAGTCTTCACATGTGACGCGGGCTAGCCCGCGTGTCCGAGATCTCACCTGATACTGCAGAGATCTCGTCTAGCCAAAATATAAATTTCCCATGTGAAACTCTGCAGGTGAGCTAGCCCGGTCAACCGGGGTAAAACTCTAAGCAATGCGCATGTGCAGTTGACCTCGGGTTTGTAAACAATGGCTTCTATGTCTACACAGACATTCCAATCGAACCTGCTAGGCTAAAAAATTCCCATGTGAGCGTGGGATAGAAAACGCCTCGGCTGGATGACGTAGCCCGCTGCTTGTGAACAGGTCCTAAGAAATGAGGTAAGCAGCGCACACATGGTCTCACCAACCCCCTGGTCTTTGTGCTAGTATAAGTACCTAGAAATCATGAATATTAGTGAAAATTGGATATAGTTCAAGGCTAAGCTTTGCAGTATTTTTTGGTAGCACGGCTTTGGATATAACACTTGGCAGGTCTAGTATACTGTTTAAGTGATTATAAAAGCCAAACAGCCTGTTCCTTTTTGTTGCCCCTAGTAATATACCGTAAATTCTCAAATAAGCCCCCCATCTCGGTATAAGCCCCCCTCGAATAAGCCCCTTAGTCGAGGGATGCATAATTGCAGAATAACATCTTATTTTAAAAAAGCCCCGCAGAACAATAGCTGTACAGTATTACTTCCTTTGACTGGAGGCAAAAGTGAAAAAGTCGTTATTGCCTATTGAATTTCGTTTGCGATTAGTTGCAATTTTTTAATTTAGTTGATTGAGAAAATTATGCCGTTTTTTGTGCCAGCCTTTGAGGCAAATGCCAAACTTTGAATTGAGCCCCCCTGAAATATGCCTTCCCCTCGAATAAGTCACCACCCAAAAATTCATTTTTCAAATAATCCCCCGGGGTCTTATTCAACGATTTACGGTAGGTAGATGTTAATTTCATTTTCAAATGGCTTACGGAGGGTGGCCCTTCAGCATAGTGCTGGTTTCCAAGGGGCCCTCCATTTACTTTGCAATCAGTTTGGTACTTAAAAACTAAGTTAAAACATGTAGTGATTAAAAAAAACACCGAAATACAAAGTTATTAACAGTTTAATTACGAATATATGTGTGTAATGACGAATAATAATGACGAATATATATATATATATAATAAATAGGAGGAGGAAAAGAAAAGAAAGCCTTATTTCAGCTTTGCTTTAAAAACCTTTAGGGAAGATGCCTGTTTAATTTCAATATTCAATGTTTATTTTTCATTTTTCACTAGTGCCCTAGGCTCCTTCGTAGTTTCTAGCAATAGTGAATCAGTGTATTGTCATCGCTGTATGTTTTTGACAGATACAGTCAGTAAGCAAGTGACCAAGGGCAAAGGGCGATACGATCCGAAATCAAACATAAAAGAAATCAGAGAGCTGACAAGACGAAAACCCGGCAGAACGACAAGAGAGAAGAAACCTTTGAGTGATTTTACTGTACGTTCCTTTCGCTACTTGAAACTAGGGATAATTCGCCCACTAGGGGGTCAACATAGAGATACAGTACCATGATTTGTAACGGTATTGTTTAATTCATATGGGGGGCTAATTACAAGGAGGAGGGAAGGCCTCACAAACGTTAAAACTGGCGCTAAGTAATGGATGAATAGACCCCGAATACATTGTATTTTCTTCTCTTCGGCCATACAGTTAACATGAGTTTACGATCTGTATCCAAATACTCTCTAGGGCGTTACAAGAAGAATTAATTTTGTTGGAAAAGTTCTTAATTATCTAGTCCCATTTCATTTCATTTTCTTGTTTGTTAAATATTTTAAAGTACTATTTATAATCCCCCTCCCTCCACAGATGGTTCAGTGTTGGATTTTCTTATTACTTAGTGGAGGTGGAGTCGTTTATGCTTGGTTTTTGCTATTTTCCGTCATGCCTCGTAGATTTTTTGTTGTCGTCTTTTAATGTATCATTTTGTTAGCTTTTCCCATTTATTTTACAGGTTGATGACTATATGTGTCAAGTATGTGACAGAGGCGATTCGGAAGAAAGTATGTTACTTTGCGATGGCTGTGACTCATCATACCATACATTTTGTCTCATTCCACCTCTCTCCTCGGTACCACCTGGTGACTGGCGATGCCCACGATGTGTTGCCCAGGTATGTGACATGTAGTGTTTACGCTATGGTTTCAAATCTTTTGTTTTTACCTGTTCTTCTATACTACCCTTTTGTCTTCCTTGCTCTTCCCTGATATCTACTTTTCCGTGTTTTCTGTGCTTCCCTGACCTCTGCTCTTCCCTGATCTCTGCTTTTCCCAGGCCTGTGCTTTCTCTTTCCAGATCTCTGCTCTTCCCTGTTGTCTGTTCTTTCCTGCTCTCTGCACTTCTCTGACTCCTGCTCTTCCTTAACCTCTGCCCTTCACTAACCTGTGTCCTTCTCTGACTTCTGCTCTTCCCTGACCTCTGCCCTTTCCTGATCTCTGCCCTTACCTGACCTCTGCTCGACCTCTGCCCTTACCTGACCTCTGTTCTTCCCCCTTGTTTCCTGGTCTTCCCTGTTTTTGTCCTTCTCGATTCTTCACTTGACTGCGTGTAAAATATTATCCGTAGTTAACAGAATTTTATTTCATTTAATATTGAACATCAATTTTAGGAATGCAGCAAGCCAAAGGAAGCATATGGTTTTGAGCAAGCAAAAACAGTTTACTCGCTACGGGAATTCGGAATGATGGCTGATAGATTCAAGGAAGAGTATTTTGGTGTTCCAGCACATGTGAGTCTTCCATTTTCTCCTCAAAATTAGTGGATCAAGGGGAAGAAAATTCACTGATTTTTAACTGGTTTGGCCCCCGTTTTGAGGTGCTCACCTTTGTCAACGACGTGATTCCAAGTATTGGGACGTTGCTTAGGCCCTAATTATTAGCTTCCAATCTTTGCATTCAAATCTTCTACTCTTCATTTTCGTAGTGCGTCTGTCCAGCGGCTTATTCACTTGGTACAAAGCGCAAATCACTTTTGTACCTGCCACAATGTCTTGGAAATCTTGCAGGATCTAATAAAGATAGGCGATATAGATGGTGAAGTAGATTAGTATTCAATAGGCAAGCTTGATCGAAGTAACCAATTTTTCTCTGAAAAGAGCACTTTTATTTTATTAGTTTTCAGCTAGAGCTGTTTAACTTTGTGTGTATGTCTGTTTGACTTTGCGTGTTTGTCTGTTTGACTTTGCGTGTATGTCTGTTTGACTGTTCTGTGATACAAACTTTTTTATTGAGTGCTTGCAACATCATATAATTTTTATATTTTTTATTTTTATATTTTTAGGAAGTTCCAACTGAGATAGTGGAAGATGAATTTTGGAGGCTTGTTAGTTCTCTAGACGATGAGGTTAGCATTTCATTAATTTTCTTTGATCTTTATTCTCAAATCAATCCACCACATGTGTAAAAAGACCCTCCTTAGAACAAAATTGTGTCATTTAAAACACCTTTGTTGAAAAGGTTGTGGAGTAAATTGATTAGTAATTGTTGCAAAATAGCAACCCTTGGATGGAGTACAGGTTTTGACCCCCCCCCCAGAGCAAAATCCAAATTATGGAAGTAGAAGTAAAATAAAGTCTCGTCATTCAGTACTTCTTTAATATTCAAAACACGGATCGCCTCAAACACCTCTATCTTGACGTATACGAAATTCTATTCCACAGAATCTAGTTGGGTTTTAAATGTTAGATGCATTTACTAACAGATCTTTCTTTCTGCAATCACTTCACAAATACTTGTGTTGATTATTCAGGTTGTCGTGGAGTACGGCGCAGACCTGCATACATTTGATCATGGTTCTGGATTTCCAACAAGGAGCAACACCAACGACCCAGATGATGAGGTAATCTCACTTTTTATGTACAAAAGTTATCACCAATATTCATCATTTGTATTTTTGCATTCCTAAGCAGATATGCTTATATTGTATTTTGCTGTCGTTTGCTTATTACACGCTTTTATAAGACAAAAATTTATACGAAAGTTAGGCTCAAGTGGTCAAAATCTTAAGAAAATCTTAAGAAAGTCACGAAGCTCAATTTCCAAAATTTAGTGTTTATTGGCCAAGCATCAACATTTCCTCATTATTGCATTCAAAATGTTAAAGATGGAATTCAAATGCAAGTATACAATACTAATAACAAAAGTGTAAATCATTTTAGCCAGTTTGTTTCAGTAAAAGTTAAGAAAAATTTAAGAAAATCTCAGGCTCAATTTTGGGAAAAGTTAAGAAAATTGAGGCTCAGACAAAATGAAGGTTTTCTTAAAAAAAAGTTTATTTCATCATTAACCTCAGACGCGCAACTAGGATTTTCGAGAGCAGGGATCCATTCCCCATTCCACGAAAAAGGGCACAATAAAGTTTTCCAAGGAAGATACATCCTTCGAATGCTGTTTTGCAGATTCGTAAATTGAGGAAATACTATGGGAGGTTTTGGGAACACGCCTTTTCCATGATCGGGAAACGCCCTTTTTGAATAGAGAGGGCACTAGAGAATATCGCACTTTCGTTCTTTTGCTGAAAAGGGCAGGGGTCTAGATCCCAAGAACCCTTCCTCTAGTTGCGCGGCTGAACCTTACTTTTATTCATTCAACCATTAATCCACTCAATCCTTAATTCATTCATTCACTCATTAGCTCATTCATTCACTCATTAATTCATTCATTCTTTTAACCGATTACTTTCTCATTCACTCATTCACTCAACCTTGCTTTCATTTAAACACCTATTTACTGATACACCATTCATTTACCCACGTATTCTACCCTTCATTAATTCACTCACCCATTCACACATTCACCCATCTATTTATTCATTCATTCATCCATTCACTAATTTATTGATCCAAATATAAACTCATTTTCTCCATCAGCCATCATTATTACACTGTCCTATAATTTTTGTACTCTAGCCTAGGCTTTCAAAGTGCTGTTGACTTCTTTTATCTGTAGAAATACATAAAATCGTGGTGGAATCTTAACAACCTCCCAGTTCATGAAAAATCCGTTCTTGGGTTTATAAATGCTGACATATCTGGTATGAAGGTAAATAACGCCTAGTAATTTCATATATGCCCAATTCTATAGGAGTTGTTCTTTTATTTGAAGTCAAAATACTTTGTGTGGTTCTCAGAAATTGAAACGCTTTGTAGATTTGTGAATTTTGCTCTTGTATGTATGTAGATTTAAATATTAACAATCAGATTTGAATTTTTGCCTTAATGTTTTTGCCTATTTATTGACTCTACTTTGTCATTTCCATGTCCATATGTAAGATTGTTGTATTGTACAGAGTAATAGGCAATATGTTGGAAATCAATCCTGTATATAATGAACGGAGCGTAGTCATGTAGGCAATTAGTGATTACTATCAACAATCCAAACCTCACCAATTCTCTCCAGTCTCTCTCCCATCGTCGTCTGGTTGCTGATCTTTCCATTTTCTATCGATATTTTCATGGACATTGCTCTCTGGAGATTAGGAATATCATTCCTGGTCCAGTGAGGCGTGTCCGAACAACCAGAAGCTCTACCCAATCTCACTCCTTCCAAGTTACGCTACCTAATCCCCGAACTCTAGCTCACAAATCATCTTTCATTCCAAGGACTTCTCAACTATGGAACACATTGCCATACCCTGATTTCCCTGAAACCTACAACTTATCATCCTTCAACTCTAACATCACTTGATCTTATCTTTCTAGCCACCTAACCTTTCTCCCTTTTCTAAGCTTTTCCTTTTCCAGGGCCTTAAGGCCTTTCCTCCCCGTCATTACATACTACAAAAATAACCTTAGAGAATTTGATAGTATTAAGCCATATATCAGACCAATGCCATAAAGTTTATTTTTGGAACCACAGCTTCATCATCAGTATGAGAGATGCATTTGCTTGGTCCCCTTCTCATTTTATAAGGCTTGGAAGGGAGCCTTGAAGCGTCAAAAGAAACAGCATGTTTTAGATTTAAGATTTGGTTCATATTTTGTACATTCTGTGAACATAGAAAGTTTTTGTTCGTTGCAGGTACCATGGATATATGTTGGCATGTGCTTTTCAAGTTTCTGTTGGCATACTGAGGATCATTGGAGCTATTCAATAAATTACATGCATTGGTATGGTTTGTTTCTCATTTTACATATCTATGGGCGAGGTAGCGTAGTAGTTAGAACGCATGCCTTCCATGCGGAAAGTCTACGGTTCGAATCCGACTCGATGCCCTGACTGAATGCTCGCTCACTGTTCACCCAGCAGCAAATGGGTACCCAGTGGGAATACTGGGGAGGTAAAGGCGGCGAGGAAAGGAACTGGCCACCCTACCTCACATCCGATAGCTCAGGATAAGTGTCCTCCCTAACAGGCACGTCCCTACGTACGAAATTTTACGGGACTACCTTTACTTTTTGTATTACATATCTAATTAGCAATAGTGCAAGTATTTTATTTTTAGTAAATAATGTCGGGGAAAGGCCGTAGGGCCTATAACAAAGCCCGGACAAAGGAAAACCTGAGACAATGAGGGGAAGTTTAAGTATACTTTAGTACATATTAGAGAGGACAATTTTGCTGGGGTGATTAATATATGAGCTAAGGTGAACAGCTCATTTGATCGTAGCCTTCATCTCCACAGTGTTCCCATTTTGTTGCTGGGTGAACAGTATTCGATCATAAAGCCTGGAATTGAGTGGAACTCTAACCATAGACCATCCGCACGGGAAAAACTTTCTATCCACTATTCTACTCGCCCAGCATTCATGTATATACTTGCAGGCCAAAGTAGCTCCTCTAAAAATTGCCGTGGTTGAGATCATGCTTCCAAAAATTAACAGGCGGGGGGATTGGAATAAGAATGTCCTGAGTGGAAAATTTTGACACATTTTTGAAAAATTAATTAGCAGGGGGGACTCCTATTCGGCACCCAAGAGTATCCTTGATGATATAATAATAAAATTGTGAGGCAAGTACATGGGATCTCTGAAATTGAAATCTCTTAATTCGTCCTACAAATTTGCTGTTTGATTAGGGCCTATTAAGTGTAATCCAAGTCAGCATTCTGCCACGTAAACATTAGTTCATTTACGGCCCCTTTCCAACTTCTCCCGTACCATGACAGATTCTAAAGGATGGGAGTGTTGACAGAGTTTTGTTTTGAATTTGGTGTTTACTCAAATCTAGGTATTTGTTCGTAGGGGTGAGCCAAAAACTTGGTATGGTATACCCTCTCATGCTGCTGAACAATTTGAGTCGGTCATGAAAGATGCAGCGCCGGAACTATTCGAAGCACAGCCGGATCTTCTCCATCACTTGGTCACAATTCTCAATCCAAACACCCTAATGAAAGCGGATGTTCCGATTGTCAGGACCAACCAGTATGCGGGAGAATTCGTCGTCACTTTCCCGAGGGCCTATCATGCAGGCTTCAACCAAGGTTATAATTTTGCGGAGGCAGTTAATTTCTGTCCGGCTGACTGGGTACGTTTGCAATGTTTTAATATATTTTTCCTTTTGTTTTTAGAATTTGAATCATATCATATCAACAATTTATTTATGGTAGGCAAAAGAAATTAAGATAGCAAAATTACTGCTAAATAAGGCCTACTGGCTTAAAAAATTAGAATATGTTACAGGTGTAAAATAAAAATTGATACATATCATGTTAGGTACCCAACCTGTGGTATATATATTTTGCAAAGTCTACAGTTGCAGTTCTCGCCCTTCCAACATTTAATATGGCTTTTGAAAATAGAAAGTGTGCTTGCTTGTTTGATTATATTTGGTAAAGTCGACCAAATTCTATTTCTAAGGAAGGATATAGCCTCAATTCCGTATGTTGTTGTATGCACTTACACCAGAATTACCCCCGATGCAGGTGTTAAGCATTCAATGTAGTTCATTTGGAGGCAAATAAACTTAGACGTTGGGCTGATTGGAAGAACTCATGTCATGGTTGTAAAATTGTTATTTGCTGTATGAACATCCAAATACTACGTGTGCCTACAGGGGGGTCAAGGCGTTTGAGAATTTGTGCGTACATTTTATGTTAATTAAAGATATACACTTTCTGGTCAAGAATGCTGGAACGATAGCGTCAAAATGGTGGCCTAATTTCCCTACCCGGCTCGTACACTAAATCTCATCTTTACTTTTTGGCGCGAAATGGACTGCCACGCCAGTAAATACACAGCAACAAAACAGAAATTTTCTAAGTTTTTGCTGGAATAATTGGTTTAACGGCGTTCGAGAAAAGGTAGCCAGTAAATCTGTATAAAGAAATCACAACAAAATCTCAAGAATTGCGTGGGGGGACAAGGATAGCCTTGTGCCTGAAAAACTGTTTCATTGTTGAGGATACCGAGGACTCCCCACATTGTTAAAATTCATTGCTTAGCTTTTAAAGTTAATAACCAATAATTGGCCGGGGAATCTATTGGCATGCGCGAGCCATGCACTATTCTACTTTACTGCCCACAAGCAACCTGAAAATACGCCTTCTACGCATCCTCTGAGATTCCCTATGGGGAATGCCCGTTTGCTCATGAGCTTCAGGGATGCGTATCCCCAACAAGCTGGCCGCTTGTATTTGGGGCTATTTTGTACCCTGTTGATACAACGCTGGATGTTTCCATTGGATTACTTTTGGTCCAGATTGCCATGCCTGCTCACACAACTCCAAGTGAATCCGATCCTTGTTGTACCCCTTTACGGAGTCAAATCACTCGGCTTCAAAGATAAGAACGCATCGGATTGGTTTGGAGCTGGTGTCAAAAATAAATCTGATTAGGGCATCTTTTAAGGGCCTTTGAACACTAGACCAAGCCCATATAACAATATCAATAAGTACTTTATTTAGGTTGGCGTCTCGTCTAGCTAGTTAGTCTGCTAATTAATGCCAACCAAGTCATAAATACACGTTAATATATTATGGTGATGAAATATATTACACGTTAATAATAACGACGAAAGATATAAGAACCATATTTCAGTCGCAACCAGGCTCTGTCCTCCCCTAGACATCAAGAATACCTAAACTACGGCTAGAACTCACAAAAAAGTTTTTCTTACGTCGGTGCAAAGGTCTAGAATGATATCCCAAATGACATAAGAAATGTGGAATCTACTCACCGTTTTAAGCTCAAAATGAAAGCATACCTCCTGGGCCAATAAACCAAAATCACCACAGAAGTAAGAGATCCCTAGCATGACCTCCTGGTAGAACAGTTTAATATTTGTTTCGTTATTATTTTTGTTTTGTATGCAACTACATTTATTTTTGTTAGTAAATTTATAGCTGAAGGAGTATCATGAATTATATGAAAATATGAAATATGTAGCCAAGATGCAACGGGTCCAAACCATGGAGCAAAGGTCAAAGTCTAATGGTCCATTAGTGCCAGTGCTAGCAGCTGCCCTGAATCCGACGCATCCCCAGATTAGCCTCTTATTTTGTCAACAGATCCTTAATCTACTGTTTTCACCGTAGCTATCGATTGGCCGCAAATGTATAGATCACTACAGAGTTATGCACCGGTGTCCGGTTTTCTCCCATGAAGAACTTGTTTGCAAAATGGCCGCAAACCCAGATGAGCTGGACTTAGACCTTGCCAAATCAGTTTACGAAGATATGGAAGCCATGGTTAAGGAGGAGGTATATCTGCGAGTTGAATTGAAACGTAAAGGCGTAAGCGAACTCGAAAGAGAAACATTTGAACTGCTGCCGGATGACGAGCGACAGTGCTGCATCTGTAAATGCACTCTGTTTTTTTCCTGCATCACTTGCTCTTGTCGTAAGGACAACTTGTCGTGTCTCTACCATGCTGACGAGTTGTGTCCTTGTGGGATCATGAAAAAGTCAATCAGATACAGGTATACGTTGGAAGAATTGCCTGTGATGCTAAGCCAGTTAAAGAAGCGCGCAGATTCGTTTGACAATTGGTGTCAGGATGTAAAAGCCGTTCTCGATTGTCCCCCAGAAGGAAAGCATGGCAAGTACAATTTTTCATTTCACAATTATGCCCCATTGCGTTTATTTATGGTCTAGCTAAGTTTTCTTGTAATTTCTTTTGGTGTATCAGTGGTTCCCGTGTTGTAGTCAGCGTTGATAGAAAACTACAAATGTATATTTGCAAATACACATATAAGTAAGTTGTCCCCACTTGCCCCCTACTTTTGAAAGTTGCACTTCTCGAAAAAATGTTGAAGACCCCAGGCATGCACCCTAATTCCCAACCCCGTTTGGTAACGCTTGCAAGGCCCCTAGTTGCGAAATATATCACAAGTTACTTGTAGCTCGTGCCAGATGGAACCTATGTAGAGTTTTTAACACGTTAAATTCTACTTCTTGGAGCTAGTTATCTTCTAAGGCTCATATTCTTCTCTTTGTAGAGTTCTCTGATTTGAAAGAGTTACTAGCTGAGGCAGAACAGAATCAGTTCTCGGATTGCGATCTTCTGGAGAGACTGAAAGTAGCAGTCACTGAGGCTGAACAGTGCGCCCAAGTTGCCACACAGCTATTTGTCAAGAAACATAAGACCAGGTACAATATTATCAATTTTATATTTGTGCAAGACAGTTACGTAACTGCAGAGGGTACGATGAACAATGTCCCCCTAATGAAATATGTTGCGTGGTTTCCTCCAAGAGAATTATTGACCATGGGAGTTAAAGGTTTTTGACCCCCTAAAGTGATGGCGCAGGCAGGTTTTGCTCCTCCATGAAATTTCATCCAGCCATGTGTGTTATAGTGGGTAGTCCCTTATACTTTCGTACATAGAGGAGTACCTGTTAGAGATGACACTTATCCTGAGCCATCAGCATGTGAGGTAGGGTGGCCAGTTCCTTTCCTCACCGTCTTTATCTCCCTGGTGTTGCCATCAGGCACCCATTTGCTGCTGGGTGAACATTGAGCGAGCAGTCAATCAGGGCATCGAATCGGACTCGAACCGTAGACCTTCCGCACAGGAGGCATGCGCTCTAACCACTATAAAAGAAAGGGCGTCTAGCTAGATATACTAACAACAATATTTCTCTCCATAACGACTACTGATAAATGTATTAGTAATTCAATGTTTTCTTTCGTGTAAGCTCACATTAGAATCTTCAATTTTAATTGATTCTTAGGCATAGCAGTGGCTCTAGCCCTGGACCACGTTTGACTCTGGCGGAGTTGAAAGACTTTTCCAATCAAGTAAATGGGTTGTGCTGCGTGATCAAGGAAGCAAGACTAGTGGCTGTAAGTAGCATCAGATGCATTAAGGATTATTCCATGCGTTTCGAATGGAAAACAAAGACGTCAGATTGCATACTGAACCTGGAAAACCTGGAGAATAGATCATTTTTTATGAAAAGTTAGGGAAAACCTGGAACAGTCTGGGAATTTTCTATCGCATTTATCTAAGTCAGAGGAAACAAATGGTTTAGTCTGCAGATCGCTTTCGTTAAATGGGGACCAAAGAGTATCAGTTATAAGCTTAGCTTGCTTTAATTTGAAGCAATACTTTTTAGATTTTAGTTCGACCATTTTCCACCACCATACCATTACATATTATTGATGGTAAATTCGAGAGGTTTTTATCAGAGTCAGATGGAATTTTCTAAGCAATGAATATTGTCTTTTTCCATTTTGGTCGCCTTTGTTGCATTCGTCATCATTAGGCCATGTGATTGACGTTTCTTAGAAACTTTTTGTCATTCATCCGTCGCATATAAACAGTCTTATTCAAGCCTCCTGCTGCATTTGCTTGCCAGGGACTACTAACTCAAGTTGAGAATTTCCAATACGAGGCCTCGTGCATCCTCGGGGAATCATCGAATGACATGCAAAAGTTGACAGAGTTATTGGAGCAAGGGAAGTCGCTTGATATTGATCTGCCAGAATTAACGAACATAAAACAGGTAGGGTTTTGTAATCATAGTGAAATAACTGGTTATTGTGTCCTACTCAGAACTTCATCCATTTATATTACTAAATGAATAAATTTAAATATATGTTTATCTGTAAATGTGTACATATATAGGATATAAATATGTATAAAGAATAAATATATAAATATATGTAAATGAATTAATAAATATATCTTTATATATATATATATATATTTATATATATATATTTATATGTATGAAAATATAGAAGTACAACTTAATGGCAATGCATGTACCTATTACTTGGAGTTTCGTT
>WIPJ01034911.1:49495-65650 GCA_018155075.1 Cassiopea andromeda | reverse complement strand
TCATTCATTTCACCCATATTCAGTAGACAGTATGAAAACCCAAAAATTTCAACTTTTTTAAAAATTAGTTGTGAGCATTATATAAGTATCAGGTATATAGTTTGTTTTGATTTTTTTGCTTGTTAATATAGATTTGCGTTCACAAAACCAATATATTTAATTTATCTTTTTTACAAATTTGATATCTTTAGGTTAGTAAATTGGGGGAGGGGCTATAGTTTCTTCAAATTGCTTAGTTATGGAGTGTTAAGTAAATGGAAATGGGTGGTAAAATTTTTTGAAAAATTTCCAATCGGTGACACCCTACTATTTAGTACCAAAGATTACCTCATCTTGTGTATTGACAGTGGAAGCTGCTTATACTCTTTTTATGAGTATACCTAACTTTTTACTGCGCCTCAATATTCTAAAAATTTTTAGTTCTGAGCCTTAGAATATTCTTAAATTATCAGAGCATAAAAAAGCGGCAACATTTTTTTGACATACTGAAAAGCTTTTTTCGTCCGACACTCGTCAGCGTATGAAACGTCGGATAGCGACCGAAAAGTTGACGGAAATATATAGACAGATTTGATTACGCGTGGTAGGATGCGTCTAATTGGCCCAAAGTGTGAACAATTCGGACCTATACACCATTGTTTAATTGAAGAGTCCCAGTGAGAAAACGAACTTTTTTGTCTACACAAGACTGGGTTTTAAGTCCGGCTATATATTTCGTTTAACCTTTCGGTCGCTATCTAGCGTTTTCATACTCTGACGAGTGTCGGACGAAAGAGCTTTTCAGTATATCAAAAGAATGTTGCCGCTTTTTCGTAGTGTGATAAATTTCTGTAGTACCAACAGACTATCTTAGATTACCCTTAAATACCAAATGTGTAACTTCGCTTGAAAATCTAAGGAATCTTTGTTGATGTCTTACTTCATCATAAAGCAAAGCAAACAAGGAACAGAGCTATAAGCATCGTATGGATAGTGCAAAGTTAACTGAAAATCAGTACTACAACTTGAATACACAGAAGTTCTAAGTCTTGTTGAAGCTTGAACCTTGCATTTTTAAAAAGTTATTCTTAGTTTTAAAATTATTCTTAGCCTTAATATTTTTATAAACTTTACTCTTATGAAAGAAGTATGAACACATTTTTTATAAGAAAATCATTATTTTGCCTGAGCCTCAATTTTCTTAACTTTTCCCGAAATTGAGCCTGAGATTTTCTTAAATTTTTCTTAACTTGTACTGAAGTAAGCTGGCTAGAATGAGTTAAACTTTCGTTATTATTCTTGTATACTAGAATTTGAATTCCGTCGTTAACAGGCTGAATGCAATAACGACGAAATATTAATTTTAGGTTGATAAAAGCACTAAATTTTGGAATTGAGCCTCGTGATTTTCTTACGATTTCTTAAGATTTTGACCATTTGAGTCTCATTTTCTTATAAATTTTTTTCTTATAAAGAAAACATGTATTGAGGCTATTTTATCGATAGAGAGATCAGCCGTTGCATTCTTGAAACATCTTGATAATGTTTCCACTGTAGTTCCTGGCACAATATTTTTTTATTTAAAAATTTTCAGAGCGATGACAATTACCCATATTTGGACGTATTAGAAACTCTGGTAGCACGTGGTAGGCCTATACCCATCCGCTTGGAGCAGTTCCCCCAAATGGAGTCTCAAATCGCGGCAGCACGTGCATGGAAAGACCGTGCGGCAAGAACGTTTGTTAAGAAGGGATGTTCGCAGCCGCTGATCGAGGTAAATGAGCTGTTTGTACATTGCACTTGGAGCTTATATGTTACGTAATCAGGAGTATAGTTTCGTTGGGTGTGCGAGGCTTAGTAGCCTCAATTTTACAAGTAGGTAGAATCATGCATCTCCTCATGTAACGTGTTTCTGGGGGTAGAGTGTAGCCTTTACCCCCTCCATTCAGAATGGACAGTATATATTTGATGCATTTAATTGAAGAGGAACGCCTGTAAGTGCTTAGGCCTATGTAGAATTCTAGCATTTTACGATGCATTTTCGCACTGCTATCTTTGAATCAATTTCACTCACTGTTAAGTGGAAATTAGAGTTTGAACTACGACCTCAGATATACACCATGCATTTCCAACAACACTGAAATCAGATTTTTTCGCTTGTCTTTGATCATTGGGTTGAAATGTCTATAATCTATTGGCCTGTTATCATTGCAGCTGATAACCCCGCGTAAAGATATCGGAAAGGCGTCATCGCTTGCCAAGGGGAAGAAAAAGAAAGGCTTTGATTGCAAAGAGAATAAAGATATCAAAGATACTGATGTAGAAGCCGATCTGATAAATCTTGATAATTACGTGGCCGTAGATCGTATAACACGTCTGCAGCAATTGAAGGAAGAAAAGAGAATTGAAGAAGAATTGATAATTGCCGCCAGAAAAGAGAACTTGCGACGCGTTAGGGAGGAAGTAGTTCAAGGACCATACTGCGTTTGCCGAAAAGGCATTGACGGATTTATGATACGTTGTTCTTTATGTTACGATTGGTTTCACGGAACGTGCGTCACTTTGCCCAAGACGGTTAACGGTAAACCATTAAGCAAAACACAGAATTCATTTGATACTATGAGAGGTTTAAAGTTCATGTGTCCTCTTTGTGCCCGTACGAGGCGACCTCGTTTGGAGACTATACTGAGTTTGCTTGTCTCACTTCAGAAGCTGCCTGTGAGGCTACCTGAAGGCGAGGCCTTGCAGTTCTTGATCGAAAGAGTTATGCAGTGGCAGGAGAAGGTGAAAACAATTTTGAAGGATGCTCGTGTGCAGAAACTGCTTCAGCAGTTAAAGACCAAAACAGAAACGAGCAACGGAAATACCATCAGCTCAACTCAAATCACATTCAAGAGATTAGAAAATGATCATACGCAGCACATAGAGCGAGGCATCTTTGAAAAAGATTTACTAACATCAGAAAAAATCGCTATGGAGGACAGCGTGCAAGAAGTAGAGGAAGTCAACCCGCTGCCTATCATTAAACCAAGAGAAAAAATCATATCAGAGGGGGTGAAATCACAACCAGTTGATGACCACCTGACTCTGGAATGCGAGGAAGAGATGACAGAAAGCCCGAAATCGATGGGGTCTAGGGATGAGTTCAAAGATGGTGTCATAGATCTAGAGGACCCTAAAAAATCTACGCTATTAAAGCAGTCTCGGCCTCAAACACCTGTAGATGTATGTGAATTGTCAGATGATGTTTCTTTGAATATGAAGAACTGCTTGAAAAGGAGTAAGGGAGAGTTGGAAGACAGTGTTCTGGATGACATAGAGAATTTGTTGCGGGAAGGTGATCTTCTGGAAGTAACAATGGATGAGACTCAACAGTTATGGATGCTTCTTCAAAGTGAAAGACCTTTATTACCAGATCATTGTAATATAATGGTACGCAGAGGCGGTGATTCCGTTTGATTTACTTTGATTTATACTGATAGTAGAATTTGATTTGCTATAATTTGTGTTGATAGTGACATTTGATTACATTTGATTTACTTTGATATGTATTAAAGGTAGCATTTGATTAGCTATAATTTGTATTAATGGAGGCATTTGATTCCGTTTGATTTGCATTGATAGTGGAATTTGATTTGCTATGATTCAACTTGATAGTGGCATTTGATTTAGTTTGATCTGGAGTAGGTCGTAGCCTTGTAAGTGTATTTTCCTTTTGGACATAGATTGCATAGCAAATAGGCAAGCCTTCCTTAGGCCTATCAGTATCATTTTAATTGAAAGTACTTCAACCTTGTTTTATTCAGGATAGCGAATATCGTAAGTTACTTCAAAAGAACGCGAAGTTGAGAAAGAAACGGAAGATGGACAAAGAGAAACACACCAACGGAATTCCAGCTTCATCAGTTTCTGCCACATCTGGCAAAGATGAAGCGAAAGTTATGCCGGCACAGAAAAAGCCAAAGCATTCGGGTTCATTGACAAGTGATGTTGATGTTGATGTCATGGAAACAGAAGATTATGATGATTCAGATGAAGACTGCGCAGCAAAACCATGCAAGCAGCCGACCGGTAGGAAGGAGATTTTTATATAGTCCTTTATGTTGTTAGCAGCCTTCAACCATTAAACAATGCTTTCAACCACCAGAACCATCATGCAGGGGCACTGAGTGCGGGCAGAGGCAAATTGCCCTAGGGCCTCAAAGCAGTGGTGATTTCTAACATGTTTAACAAGCTGGGCTCTAGGCACAAACACGCCCATAGTTTGGGTGTGGCCCAGCTACAACCACGCCCATATTTTCAAATATGGACACATGAAAATTTAGTTTAATACTGATATAGTATAATCAACAATAAGAAATGCCCCAATAACCACATAGCAGTGCACAATTGATCATAGCACTTTGGAAGGAAGGCCAATAAACTCTGCAAAGCCAAGCCAATGCAAGAGTTTTAGAGGGACTGAGCCCCCCAAAATGAGTAGAAATTTTAACAAGGGGGGCTCCACCTCCCTGAGCCCCCTAGACATCACCCCTGCCTCAAAGCCTATCTTCTTGTGAAGTACAGCTAGTAGTGCTTTTCCTATTTGAAAGCTTTGTCCTTTATTTTTGTGTTCACAATTAAATATCTCAGTAGCCCTACCTTAATGGGCCCAGTTCTTAGATGCTCAGAATTTGAGTGAATTCAGAAATTTCCATCCTACCACAATTCACAGTTAGTTTTCAGTTTCATTCACAGTTTCCACCTTATTTGTCATCATTCAGGTGATGAAGTTGGTTGGGTTCAGTGTGACCCTTGCAGCAACTGGTACCACGTCATCTGCATTGGTATTACTGCGGAGGCAGCAGATGCGATGGAGACCTACGCTTGCCCTACCTGTGTAAAATCAGGAAGTGGCCCTATCCCTGAAACGAACAGCAGAATCCAAGCCGTATCATAACAGACTTTATCTTCCGGTTGTCTCCGGTTCGCAACTGTAACTTCGATGGGCGTAAAGATCGCCTCTGACATTAAGATGCTCCGCCATTTCAGACTGAATCCACGTCGTATATGCAGGAAACAAGAACTGTAATACATTTCAATTCTGTTCTTGATTGCAGCATACAGCTTACATTTAATGGTAGCTTATTCATTTTGCTAGATAATAAACACGTTCGTGAAACTCACCTTATAATCGGCAGCTATCCAGATATTAATGTCCCAAAAATGTATCATCTACGTAGAACGTTGAAACCAAGGAGCACGTGCCCACTTTTTAGAAGTTTGAAAGGTTGCTCCACAGAGCATGTGTCCCTCTAAAGTTCTAATGATTCTTACGTCCTTGTAATGAGTTCATCTTGTTCTGAGGTCACTAAGTATAGTCATTTGCGTTATGCTTTGATGCGGAGCTACACTCTTTAGTGTTTTTTTAAAGAATACCGAAATTTTTCCTGGGCCTGAATATTGTTAAACTTTTTGCTTTTGACTCAAATGTTATTCTTAAATTATCCTTAAGTACCAAAGCTGTAACTTCGTCTGAAATTCAAAGGAATATGCGTTTGTTGACGTCTTTCAACTTCATATAGCAAAAAAAGGTGGAAAAGCGCAATAGACATGGTATCGACAGTCTAAAATGTGATCAAAAATCAGTATTTTATCTTCAATATACAAAAATTCTAAGTCTTGGTGAAGCTTGAGCCTTGCATTTTTCTTAATTTATTCGTAAATTTCAGCGATTCTGAACTTAAATATTCTTATAAACTTTATTCTTGTATAAAGGGAGTGTATTCGTTCGGTTTGTGGAATTATAATTCAGAGTCTTTCTTTATTTCTTTGTGTGCTATGAGATGTAGGAAAGTTTGAAGTCTGCCCAATAGTAGGGGTTTCAAATTTGTGAGATGTTTTGTTGTTATATTTCAGAGAACTATAGATTTAATTGTAGATAGATTAGCTTTATTATCTTTAACTGGTTGGACGGAGTCGTTTGCATTTATTCTGCGAATTGCTCAGAGTAGTATAGACCTATTGTTGCCTATGCGTTGCTAACGGAATTAAGTAGAGATAATAGCAGGCAAGGATGTACCCACAGTGGGTGTGGAAGGGTGTCACACCCACCAGTATTGAGCTTGTCTGCACATTTGCCAAATATCAGTAGTGTTCGTCAACGTTGTGTTGCTGATAAAACTCAGGGAAAATTCTATTTGCGGGCAAAGTGGGCTCGAGCGAAATCTGTTTGTTAGCAAATTGGGGTTGTCCACCCCACCAACAGTTCTTTGTAGCTTCGCCCCTGATAGCAGAGAAGACATGAGGAATGACTCGATGTCATGAACATATGTATTCACGTAACATTGGTCATGCACCTTTTATCTTTATAAATTTAGATTTATAAGAAGCGGCTCTTTAGTTCTGATCATATCTATAATGTAGCTATGGGAGCATAGGTATCAAATCTTGATTGGCTAACAAAGGAATCACCATCGAAAGATTCCTGCCAGTAATGTTGCGAGAATTCGTTCAAAAAGCATAGAGAAGCGTGTTTTGGTGGTAAAAAGTGTACTTTCTTTGCGAAACAACTGATAACATATAGTTTCGAATAGTTAAAAATATTTTGCAAGCATGCTCAGAAGGCTTCAATTCACATTTCCAGAAGGAGCAATTTTTATATCTTGCATAGATTAAAAGTTATCGACATTACAAGCTACCTATCTTTCCTTTTAATGTCCAAATAATTCTTTTAATACTTGTTATCCAAAGAATTCTCGCAACATTATTGGCAGGAATCCTTCGATGGTGATTCCTTTGTTAGCCAATCAAGATTTGACTGCTATGCTAGCTACGGTTCCAATGGCGGCCCCTAAGAAATCAGACGAGCATGGCTACCCAAGCAGTAAAAATTGACCATGCGAAATTTGACTCTAAAATTGAAATCAATATACCCAGTGAATGGAAGGTACAAAAATTTTCAATAATCATAGGGATTTGACCGAAGTAATTTTTACAGCTAGTCACTAATTGCACCCAAACGGTCCTCCCCAATGTTCCACGCTCACGCAGCGTCTACACGGGTCCGGTCCAGCAAGACAGAAGCACAACCCGACCTAAAACCGGATCGATTTTTCCATTTTGTAAATACACGCGAATTAATAATCTTATAGAAGTTAATAAATAGCTCGTTGTGTTATTTGACTATGCATTCTGCTTTAGAAGTTCGAAGTTCGATATCATTTTTCTGTTGTTTTCTGCATTAATGTTTTGCAAAATGTACTCTAGAGAAAATAAAACGTTATGTGTATTGAAGAGGTATATGTTACGCTAGTAGCCCAGGAGAGTGATATCACTATTGAGAGAAATAGGCCGCTGGTTTTTGAAACATTGTGCAGAAATTTTGGTGACGAAAATATCAATGATGAAACCATTTCAGGTTGTTGATATGTATACTGATTTTACACAAGGCAACATCTGCTCTGTTGCTCATTAAGCATTAACAGCCTACTGGTTTGACGTAGAAAATCTGATTCAACCTCAAGTTTATTGCAAGGTCATAGACATTCTTCCACTGAGAATTTACCATCAATAATTAAAAAGTGCCAAATTAAAACAAATGTTGGAAGTAAGATTTCTATGCAATGAATAGAATAGGTAAAATACTGTCTTAGAACTTTCCTTTGCATGTAAACACAACCTTGAAGATTTGAAGTAAAATTCATATTTTCTCACAAGGCTTGTCGCCATTAATTATTCTGCATTAGAATCTAGCAATTTCACCTTTGAATCGAAGTTTGCAAAACGCTTTCAAACTGTAGTCGTTAAACAGACTTTCATTATGGCTAGTCTCGATTTCTATTATTCCGTTATCATTACTGTCTGTTCATAAACTGCAATTTGGAGTTCATCCTCAAACTAAATCCTGTACCAGATTGTAATTACAACGTTCCTTTGTCTCTTGTCAGTCATTTACTATGAGGAGACCTCGATTTCACCAACACCTGGCCTGTGATGCTAGTTGGTGAGCTTTGGTTGTGCACATTGGCTCCAGTATTTGCAAAGAAAATGCTGTAGAATTTGCCAACCTTTCTGTAGTTAGCAATTGTGCAGAAATGTTACTTTAAAAGTTGGAAATAGTCCAACGCACTGGATTTCTAGAAGACTCGGGGAGGGCGAGCCCCCTTGTTAAAATGCATGTTTCTCTTTGGGGATCAGTCCCTCCCCAGCGTTTGTGTATTGACCTTGCTTCCCAAGTGCTTCCTATTGTATTGCTATGATGAATTTTGCATAGCTTCATGACAATTGAGATCTCTCCAATAGTTGGTTATACATGTTTGAGCAAAATTTTCATATTTATACCTTTGACAATATGGACGTGGTTGAGACTAGGCCACACCCAGCTTATAACGTTGCACCTAGAGCCCCCCTTGCAACAGTTTTCAACCATCAACACTGCTCCAATCTCAATACTGGTGGTTGGCATTCACATGCTGGTTGATACTGTTGGTGGTTCGTATCGATGTACTCCGCATGCTGCAGAACTTACAGCTTTTTGTGCCAATTTTTTACCCCTTAACGAGATACCTTCTTCACCCTCATCGCTTCCAAAACAAATTCACGTTCGTTCCCTTATAAGAAACAAACTCTCTGGTTTCCGCCTGGATATTTCTTTATATTTCGTCAAATCCATCCTTCAATGTTTCTTAACCTTAAAGACTCCCAATGACGATAACTGTGATATTTGTGATGCAAGAAAAGGATGCTCAGGTTTCGTGAGCCATGTAGTGGACATTCATTCTATTTTCTTGGTAGTTTGATCAAAAATCTACAAGTAAAAACAGTTTTTGTAAGTTATTATTTGATTCTGAGCCTGCCTATATTTCTTAAATGCTTCTTAATTTTTGCCTGATTTCAACCTCATGTTTCTTATTGACATGTTTCTTAGTAAAAAATGAGTAGTTGATTGAACTTCGTGCTGTGTAGCATTTCATAATCCCCCCTCCTCAGAACACAGAAGAAAGAGACAAATGGGCCAAGTGCCCCCAGTTTCAAACATTCAGAAAGTTTACTCCTTTTCCAGCTCACAGTATTGTCATTTTATTAGTTGCATTGCTGAAAAGTGCCCTCGAAGTTCTCTCGCGCTATACAAAGCAAGCAAGCAACAACATTGTATGGCCTTTTGGAGCCTTGATCTGACATTTGGAGGCTACCCTCAAAGCTCATGCCCCCAATTATACAGTGCTTTCTACGTCTAGGGGACTTTGACAGCTTACACCTTTGGAGGACAGCGCCCTATCAGGACCACACCCTTTCTCTAGGTCTCTCGCCTCACCCGTAATAATGTCCCGAACATGCGCTAATTAGCAAATTGGCCTTGGAGAGCACTGGGGGATATGACCCCCAATCCAAATCCTTCAATGGCGTTCGAGAAGTAGTAGATCGATAGAATTTCAGGAGCCCTTATCATTCATGCTATATCACTCGTTCGCATAACCAAAAACGGATTTGAAAATCAGATGGCATCGTCCCATATCTCCAAGATCGATTACTCCCTGATTTCAGATATTAGTAAGATTTGCTGCTATTTGGATAGCATTCAATGGAAATTTTCCCACTGATATTGAAACTCTCTTCAAATAAGTCACAGTTAACAATTTCAGGCTGTACAGGGTGAATTTTAATCCGATACATAAGTAAGTCCGTACAAGTATAAGCTCAGTTTAGAATCCGTTTAGATATAATACTGTTCCTGTTTCCTAGCAGGTACAAATCTACCGGAAAGCAGGTACGAAAGTATATCAGATCACTTTCAACAATTAACGGACCAAATCTGATCCGATATTTGAACGCAACGTCAGTTATCTCAACCAGGGGTAGTGCCAGGAATTTTCCAATGGCGGGCTGACTCTTCCGACAAGTGGGACTAGAATACAGTTTAAAAAGTCCTTTCCCGCGCCCAATGGTGCATAGGGCGGTGCCTATCTCCGTTTCTATAGCCCTAGGCCACGCGTCTGCGAATGCAGTGAAAGCTACAGCGGGGGGCTGGTCCACTGGTAGCTCTGCGAGTTTAACTTTCCCACTCCATTCTCATATTTCGAGCGCCAGACGAGAAGGCAGTGAGTACAATTTTTGTATAGTCTTTGGTATGACTAGGCCGGGGCTCGAACCCATGACCTACCGGTTATGATGTAGACGCTCTAGCACTGGGCCATCACTCCGGTTAAATACAGTTAAAAGGGCACTCTATATTGAAAAATCTCCGAAAAAATATTTTTCACATTCCGAAAGGGGATATAGCCCCTGACCCTCTCCTATCGCCACCCCTGATCTTAACCCTCAAATTTCAGGCCATCTCCTTGAAACTATTAGATATTTCATATATCTATATTTAAAGTTTGTATTTACAATAGTAACCTAATACTAATTTAAGCCAACTATGTACAATACAAAAAGAAAAAAACAAATTACTATATACAAAGTATCATATGCCAAAATAATAAGTTAGCGGCAGATCCTGCAGGTGCATTCTTTTTCAGGCCAATTTGTTATCTTATTTTGAATGCTAGAAGAGTTGGTTCACTTTGGATACTGTCATCTAGGGCATTCCAGAGGAAACCCCCCACCTAAAACAGTGATTCCAGCTCAAAGCTTGTACTTCTTATTGTAGGTAATATGCAATTGTTTTTTGCCGTTAGATTATACTCTACACACTTCTTTTCACGAAATCTCCACACAAGCGATGAACTAAGATGATTTATTGACTTATAAATTGCTATCATCAGTTTTTGTAAATTTTTCTCGCATGAATGCAAACACTACCACTGCGGGTAAGTAATACCTCAAGGGGGTGTTCTTAGTCTTCACAGAGCATTCGAAGAACACATTTATGTGTGTGGTTGGTCTCTTTGTTTGCGCCTTTATCACAGCAATGCAGCAACTGAAATGATGCAGCCATAGAGGTATAGACATAGATTACAGCCTTAAGTCAAGGTTGTTGCCATAAAGTATTTCTGGATGGATTTGTGACCTTTATTTTGCCTTTAACATGGGTGTGGCCCCAACCTTCTTTATGCAACAGCGCCTAGGTTTTTAATGGGGGATTCTAAAGCAAGAAAATGGAAAGAATTTGTTCTAGAGGCTGCAGTTTTCGTGGTTTGCCGACACCCTCCGTACCTTATTGCGAGAAAGGGATTGTCTTAGATTTATAATACTGACAGCAATAGTCTGTGCTACAACATGCTTTATACCGGTGGATCAGCTCTCACTATCAGATGTAAGCACGTGCTTCGGAGGTTCTAAAAAACTGACCTTTTTCTCTGATTATTAACTCAAATTTTACCTCCCGCCTTTTCTCTGATACCACGGGAAAGCTACACCCATTTCTAGAAACAACAACAACGGTAGTTGAATCTCAGCAGAATGGAGTTGTTGAAAATGGTGTAGATAAAATTAGATAGCTTTTGTTTGATCCACAAATTTGCTTAAGGACAGTTTGGAAATCGTTCATACATTTGCAGATTACAGTGAATGACAAAATGAACTTTGCCGTCTTAAAGGTAGAAGAAATGTTGGTGAGTATGGTGTGTGGAACCGATGTGGAAGCCTTCGTTCATTTATAGGCCTAATCGTTTATAAATAAATTCCAATTGGTGAGACTTCAAACTGGTCATAGGGAGCTCACAGCATCATCATTTCTGGTACCAGGAAAAAGAAAGGGATTTAATTATGCTTATATTTAAGGGAAAAAAATTAGAGAGACAATTATCTTTCATAGTCTCTTCTCAATGTTCACGTCATAATGATAGACAATCACATTGAGCCTAATGCATGCTTGAATGCTTAGTATATACTACATGAGAACATGTACATGAACAACTGTTTGGAATATTGTTCTTACTATTGCCATAAAATGATATCTCCATATTGTATGTGTGAATAATCATTTTTATCACAAAAATGAAATGCAAGCAACAATTTTATTGTGAATTTTTATAATAGCAACGATGGTTGCCGAAAGTGTTGGAATGCATAACACAATTTCAGCATTTTTCTGTCCTTTGCCTCCCCTTCCCCCCATAAAATGTTGATGTATTTCGAGATATGGGTTAAATCACTTAGCATTGGGGTACGATTCGTCCTACCCAATGACTTATCTTCAAACTTTACATTGTTTTGGGGGGAGGGGGCGATCGTTTTCCTCTAGGATGTGATTTATTACGAAGGCCTTAGAAGGGAAGATAGAGTACATTCACAGCCATTTTCCACTGTGTTCTAACTACGTTTGACACTGATTGTAGTTTATTTAGCCATGTAAGACATCAAAGTCTCGTATTTTGTAGCAGTGTGGTGCATCCTCCATATTACTGGAGCTGATTGTAATGAAATAATTAACCTTTAAATAGCACTAGTTTATGCAAAAAAGTAGCATCTCACTAAGATTTTACAAGAACAAATGTATATCAGAGTTATTGCCACTGCAAAATCTATAAGTATTTCTAGCTTGAGACATATTTCCCAGCAACTGTGTTTATGTATAACTGTTGAATACCTTTTTGATGATTTTATTGTACAAATGTAGAACCAGATTGCTGAAGACACGTTATATTTAATAGACTGAGTTGTCACTAAGATACCCCTTTCTTAGATTGATTGCTTTTTTGAAAAAAATACCCCTTTTTCTAGTTTATATGCCCTAGGTTTGGGATGCAACTCAGCCCCCTTTTTAGAGATTTTAAAGACACGGGTGCTTACACTTGACAATGGGAGCCAGCCCCCTGGGTGCTTTATCTATGGGACCACCACAGTTGGATAAGTTTCTTACTTCAATTGTGAATGTCATGTTACCTAAGTTAAAAATCAAACTGAGGTGGTAGATGTTAGCTCTTGAAAATGGCCTAAAGTCCAGATGACCAAGATTTATAGTAGATGACATCATAAAGCAAGCAAAGAAAGGGTAACCCATTTCAGCAAGTTTATTTCAGGGCAAGTTAAGAAAATTTAAGAGAAATCTTAGGCTCAATTTTTGGAAAATTAAACAACATTGAAGCTCAGACAAAAAGAGGTTTTCATATAGAAAAACACTCACTACATTATTTTCAGTGTAGAAAAATTGCTTGATAGAACTCGAAGTCATGTGGATATTACGTAAGTGTTTTTACGTAGTACTCGTAGGACGCAATGATAACAAATCTCCAATCTCCTCCTCAGTTCAACGTCAATTTCTGATCTCACCACAGGTATTTAACGTTACAGATTGTTTAGCCTTCTCTACAGATAGCAGTTTTTCCGTGCACATTCAATAACATCTTCTGTCTGTCATGTTTGCATGGAAAATCGACTTAAATCAATATTGCGGCGGAACAGAACTTTCATCTTCTATACATCCATTAAATATGCAAGCTACAAGGATAACAGCTGTTGCTTTTGTTCATGATTCTCTTGCACGGCCTCCTCGTTAGCCTTAAACCTTCATCTCCTCCCGGTGGTAAATTGACATTGTTGCTTGGGGGTCATTCAGAAAGTACGTAGCGGAAACAACTGCAATTGTGACCCCCACCCCTTTGTAAGGGCTTGTTGCCATCCAGCTGATACCCCCTCTGCTACGTAACATTCTGGCACGAGACCGCCTCTCCCCAACACCAGCTATTTATGTGCAAAATACAACATGATGCAGGATAGCAGAATATACTAGCTCAAAATCCCCTAAGTGAAGGAATGGTTAGGGATAGTGTAAGCTTCAATCTCAATACGGTCTTAAACTCTTTGTTAATTTGAGTATATTGTTAGAAGCATTGATCAGAAAGTGAAAAAGTTGAACTAGCGTACTATGTTTTAGGTGCTACGTAACGACATTAATTTACACCTCACCCCCTATATTTTCTGTAACAATTTGTCGCAAAAATAATGCATACCAACCCACCCCTCTACCATTACGTACTCTTGAATGGCTCCTTGTTAACACACACATACCACACTTTTGCCTGCATGCCAAATTCTAGCAGCATTTCCAGCTTTGGACGCCTTGAATAAATATAAATGAAATAAATACTTTATTTAAAAAACTTTATTTTAAGGTAGCTTATATATACATAACTAAAATGAACACTAATTAATACCAACTATTTACAAAATTATGCAAAACCTACATTATCAAAATAATTTTTAATAGAATCTACAGCCGCACGAGTTTGATCTCCAAGATTTTCTATCTTTCTTAAAACTTTCAGTTTAGGAATGCTTGTTAATGATGACGGCAAGATTTTCCAGAGTTTATTTTCAATGAGTCTGACTGCTTTTGCCTTGAATACATTGGCAAAATAGATCAGAAGGTCTTTCTACTCAAATTTGTCACGTTCTTACAATTAGCATTAATGGTTGGAAAACATGCTTTAAGATTGCTACCCGTCTCCACCTTACAGAACTGCTCCTTTCTGTCTGTGAATGTGTCCCTGAATGTATGTGCCTCCCCTCCCACTTTTGGAGTGCTTTATGCGTCGCGCTCAACCTTCTGACCGTTTAGAGGAGTGACCCACTCCTCTATAAACACGACAGGATATGTGAAGTACCAGTATGGGAGGTCTACCACGGACCTAAAACAGGGTTTAGGGCTGGTATCAGCGGGCAAATAACCGTCCTTTTTTGCTATAAAGCTGAAGGTGGATACGAGAATGGCCACTACAGAGCTCTAGCCGCGTGAAGCAATCAAGAAGACTACAAGTGGCCGTTTTGAAGGGTGGCAAGAAAGATTGTGTGTTAACTGTTATTGCAAGCTAAAGACAGAGATGAAGATTGATATCCTTGCAATTACTATAGTTTTTTGCAGCTTTCTAGCGTCGACGAATGGATGGAAGAGTTTCCTATCAAATTCACTCGGAAAAGGTTGGTTATTGAACGATCTTCATTCGCGGTGCTCCCTGTCTAGATATTCATTCTTGCGTATTTCGTTGTGTAAAATAGATCACGATTATATTTGTCTACTACCTTCATGCTTCTTCTCCACCGTGGTGCAATCCTAATTTGGCTTGTATGCATCATTTTATAGCAGTCGATAAAACAGCGTTTTGAGGTCAGAATTTTCTGTTATCATGATTTCAAATACTGAAAGTCCTAATTGATAGCTATTTTTCGTGCTATTTCTTGGTTTTCGATCTCGCATAAAGAAGTTTGCATGTATTCGTTGAAAGTTACTGCAGCTATTGCTAAGAATGAAGGCCGAGTATTATCATATTTTGCCAATTAGCTGTTGATTTATACCTCTTCTCTGAAAAATCAGGATTAATTCTCAAATTTACTGAAGATACTATCGCCATATTGTGTCCCAGTAACCATAGTAATTTCACCGGCAATTCGTTGTGGCCACACAGAAACCCAATATGTATAGCGTATTTACCTGTGTCCCTACAGCGAAGCTGAATAGTGATTTGCCTTCTTAGCATTGCAGTCGATTAAAATAAGTTTATTGCCGTTTCAAGTAACTCCACCCTGCCTTCTTTGCTTATTTAGATATTCAATCTTTGATTCATGCTAAGACCGTGTATTCAGGCATTCATTTACGATCTAGGGGTTACCCAAATAAGTTCATCTACACCGGCGTACCAACAGAATAGAGCTATAAGTTGTCTGATTCGAGATCTGTAGATGCCTATTCATATTGTAACTATGTAACCCCTCCCACGTCAGTTTACTCACATCAACGACGTGAAGAACGGCATTCTTTCTTTAATGAGAGTACACCTTTTTCTGTTTATAAGAAAGTAGTATCATAATATCAGTTGATCATGGAGTTTATCACTTTCCTCTAATGTGCATATGCAAAACATTGGAATTCAAAAAACGTTTTCTAGAAAAGTGTCAGGAAGGCTTTGATACTGGAATCGTGAAAAAGTTAAGCCTGGTTTCCATATAACGTTCTAGTGCCAGCGACCCACCGACGACATTGCTACTGAAGCATGTTTCCATATGCTTTTCACTCACAGGCGACCCACCGGCAACGAGCTCTCCTCCGTAGAGAATTTTGAAATAAAACTGTAATGAAAGTCATTTTTAGTAGTATTGAAGCCAATCGAACTTCAACCAGGCTTAACTTTCTACTGCCGGTGACCCACCGGCGACTCACCGACGACATTGAATTCTTTAATGGAAACACTTCATTTCAACTGCCGGCGACCCACCGGCGAGCCACCGCAGTCATGTTTCCATATAAATTTCTCGAGG
>WIPJ01034911.1:32056-44735 GCA_018155075.1 Cassiopea andromeda | reverse complement strand
AGTTAACCCAAATATTTATCCAGATATATATGTTTATCCCCTCCCCTCTTTTTACAAAATCCGTACCAGTGGCAATTCAAGCAGCACATTGAATTATGGTATGGTCAGGAAGGCAGATCAGAGAACAATCCGAATACAGACAACTAGAACAGCAGACTTTCAAACGATGAGAAGCAATGAACAAAAGGACAATTATCACAGAAACGACGTCGGTCATGGCCACCCCTAGGGTGGCACTTGCATCTTGATTGTACATAACTGTGTTTTGTCTAGATGTACTTAGTAAGTAATGCATGCTAGCAGACCCCTTTCACACTGTGACCAAGAATTGTTGCAACGTCAGGGCCACCAGCTAGTTATGCATGTAATGTAATGTAATGTAATGTAATCGATTATTTATACACAAAAAATAGCCCTTCGGCAACTAAAACATTACATATGCATATATACACTTTAATTAATATATTAAGAAAAAAATTAACAGGCATAATGGGAGGTAATACTAATATTGCTGCTCTTCCAGGGGGTCGTGTTTTCAGTTATTATTTTTGATCAGCCAATAGATGTGCTTTTAATTTCTTTTTGAAGCATTTGATAGTTGAGGCCTCTCGTATATCAACAGGCATATCATTCTATAATTTTAAAGCCGAGTATTTGAAGCTATTTTTTGCACGTTCCGCATTTTGTCTTGTGATTTGAAGATCATGGCAATTTCTTGTTTCATATTTTGAGTGGACTGATCTTAACTTAAATTTATCCCAAAGACTTTCAGTGCTTAACTTGTTTATAATCTTATACGTCATAACTAGTCGATCAAACGAGATTAGATTACTGACGTTCAGCCAATCACAGGACCAATTATCTTTTACTCTAGCAGTTTCAATTATCAGCTGGGCTCTATTCTGCAATCTTTGGAGAGTTTCGATTTTTCTCGCTGGAAGTCTTCCCCAGGTCACATGTGCGTAGCGAAGATGACTTTCCACCATAGCATAATAAACACTACATAGCTTGGACTGAGGGAGAATGTTTTTCAGCTTCTTTAGTGAAGCAAGTCCTCCGCAGATCTTACTCTTAATACTTTTAAATTGCTCATCCCAATTCAGATATTCATCCACCATTACTCCTAGTGATTTAGTATTAGAAACTCGCTTAACTTCCTTGCTACCTAACTCTGATCTAGTCGGAGCATTTGTACCCTTTTTCCTTTATCGGATGACCTATGATCATATATTCAGCTTTGAGGGGTTGGGACTAAGCTTGTTCACTCTCATCCATTCAGTAATGTTATGCAGCTCAGCTTGTGCATCAGCTACTAGTTTCTCTTTGTCATTCGATGGTATTGTTATATTGGTATCATCAGCATAGATGTCGGCTTTCGAGTATTTTAAGCATCTTTCAAAATCATTTAAGTATGATATGAATAGGAAGGGGCCTAGGCAGGAACCTTGGGGTATACCACATGTAACTTCCATATTTTTAGATTTCTTGCCATTGCATTGGTTATGCATAGTGCAGGTTATGGTAGTTAGGCATGCTAGCAGACCCCTTTCACACTGCAACCAAGAAGTGTTGCAACGTCAGGGCCACCAGTTAGTTATGCACTTACGTCAGCCAAGTTATGCCAACCCCTTTCACACTGCGACAAAGAAATGTTGCAATGTTAGGGCCACTGGATAGCTAGCTTCAATGGTAGAATGAAATTGTAATGACAAAAATTTAATATTACAAAAGATGCGACGCCCAAGTACTGCCACATGCGTCGTCTCTCTTCTCACATTCTTCTGCAGCGCACTGTTACGAACTAAAAACCTGTGCAGAATAAATAAGGTTATTCTTACTGTGGGGAGGATATTTCACCGCCTACTAAATCCGCTCATTTTGCAGATTATGTCTTCGTGGTCATGTTGCTCCCAGAACGAAAACAGATGCTTTACATTTTCTTCTACATTCTAAAACAGGTGCTTTTCAAAGAGATGCAGGTAAAATGTTCAGGTTTGATTTAGAGCTGCCGAGAAGAGTCGAATTAGCGGGCACATAGGAAACACTCAGGGACGAAATTTAAAGGGGGAGAGTCACCCCCAACCTTGAAAATTTGCCTTTTTGCAAGGCAAGAACGGTAGGTAGTACAATGTACTTCTGCAGGGCAACTTACTGGGCCCACGATTATTGGTGAACAAAGACAATAAAAGGTCACAAACACAAGATCACAAAACGTTGTTGTTGTTTTTGTTGTTGTTGTTGTTGTTGTTGTTTACTTTATTTTGAGTAGGCTAGCTTATTCAGCTAATTTAGGCCTACTATGCATGCCGCATCCAGGCATGGAACCCCTAGTTTAACGTCCCTTCCGAAGGACGGTGAAGTGAGCTGTTTTCGACGTTCATCTGGAGGTCACCCATCCGGTTTCTGACCGCACACAGCCATGCTGAACTTCAATTAAGCTAATGGAACTGGCCGGGCCGCTTGGCCACTCAAACGTTTGAAGGCAACCTCTAACACCCCTCCCTCAACGATTTATTGAAGTTACGTCTCTGGAAGCACTCGACAAATAGGAAGTAGATGCATTTATGCGACTCTCACAAGCAACAAAGGGCAATTAGGCTGAAAAGAGCTACTAAGCATATGAACTTGTGAAATTGGGAAGGGGGCACGTGCCCCCTGTCTCCCTAAGTTCCTACGTCTACGTGAGCAACAGCTGCTTAAAATGCTCTAGATTTTTGAAACGTCGAATGGATAAAAAATTTAATCCCCTCCGCAGACCATGTTTTTAGCAGTTTAATCAAGAAATTAAGTAGATCCACGTTTGAAAAGTTAGTGGTATTTTAACGCTAAATTTATTGCTCTTCTAGGTGCACCGAACTGTATGGATAGAAGACCAGACTGTAATAAGATGAGGGCAGATGGACGGTGCAAGACACATCAAAAGATAGTGGCTCGTGTTTGCAGAAAGACTTGTTACTTTTGTGGTATGAATCTTCAAGTTTTTGCTCTTATGCAAGTTATCGAGGGGTTTGTGTAGTTGATGGAACTAGGAACATATTAGATAGTAGAGAATATAATGGGGGGAGAGTGGTAGGAAAGAAAATATATCGACAGATTACAAAATTGTCCAAAATTACTGAGAGGCCATGATTGTTATCCTAGCTTTTACCGACAATCCAAAAAATACGAACGGCTGTGACAAAATATGGGGATGTGATGATGTGGCGTAACCGGAGTCGATTAGGGTAAGACCATCCCTAAGGGCCCCCAAGCTTGTCTTTTGTATCATTTGGAGTGAAAAATAAGGAGGGGTCTGATAGTGCTGAGTAATTCCTAAGGAAACCGGCTGTCTTTTTTACACCACTGGTGTGGTGCCCCCCTATTGAGACATACCTTAACTCGAGACAAGACACACTTCGATCCGAGGCTGAGCTTTCGTTTACTGCACATGCAGCAAGTACAGGGCATCTGGTGGTTAATAAGATAAAGGTGGCAAAACAAAGGGACTTTCCACCCTATCTCTCTGTAAGTGAAGCGCAATCATGACAGAAGTCTGAAGAGGGGACATACAATATTTGCCATGAAATTTTAAACATTTCATGTGTTAAGAAAATGCTGATTTTCAAGCAAAATTCACAAATTTCACGTCTGGTTTAGGGACACTTCAAGGTTTATGAAAGCCAGAATAATTGAGTTATAGATGTGAGTAATGGCTTTGGAAAATGATTGCATGAGAAAAATCATTCTCCTGCTTGGATTCTATTGCCTTAAAATGAGTTAAAAAAGGATTTTAGACATTACGAATTATTTATTCAATTCTATGCCCTCAGATGTCCCTTCCATCAGTTTAAATGGATACTGCGTATTTTCCTACCCTTCTCTGTCATTCTCCATCCCTGCTTCTGAGCCCTATATTCTTGTTCTGAAGTACCGAATAAATGGGGGGCTGAATGAATAGAAGGGATTGGAGAAATCTCGAGAATTTGATAATTGGGGGGCTGGAACAATTGAGGGTTGGGTAATTCAACATTCAGCAATGCTTTCCAGCACCTTACCCTCAATGCAACTGAAATAAGCATACTAATAAATGTAATGGAATTTTGTTGTTGGCTCACCTTTGGGGCAAATTATAAATTCACGTTCTCTACATTTTGGAAAATTAATAAATGGGGGTTAGAATAAGAGGTCGGTTATGAAAAAATCTAAAAAAATTAATAATCGGGGGATAATTATTCGGTGTCTCAGAGTATAAATTTTTGGGTAGCTGCCAAGTCTATTTTGATGGCAAATAAGCACTTTTCTTGTAGGGGAATGCAAAGACAAAAGACCGGACTGCAATTCATTGGCTGCCATAGGATATTGCAAGTCACATCCAAATTTTATGGGGAAATCGTGTCCAAAGCGTTGTGGACTTTGTAGTAAGTTTGCACCTTTATGGCAATTTATTGAATGATTGAAATGTAACAGCTCATGCCTTCCAAACTTCAGGAAAATTTAGGGAAGGTAATCTCACCAACCAGTTTAAGTGCATCTTTTTTATGTATTATGGTTCTTGGTGAGCATAAGGGTATATTAGTCCCCTGCCACCCCAAACTTCCATGTAACTGCTGTTACACGAATTCCTGAATAACTCTTAGACCAACAACTAGCTTGGTTTAATCATGCAGTCCCCAAAGGGTCCATCTTGAAGTAGAGAGCGCATGTCAGGATCGCGAATTCAACATGGTAGCACTCTCAAGACATTTACTGCTTTCCATTAACCATCTCGCACAACATGGCCAATAGTCTATTTCATCAGTTTTAGAAAGCAATTTTTTGTCCATTGATATAATTTCTTTTGTCTGTTTCTAATATTATGGCCTTTTTTCCAGAAAACAAACAATCTAACAAGACCAAAAGGCCAACTCAAGTCCAGAAGATTTCACAAAAAGCTAAACTTGGTAACTTAGAAGAATTTTGAAGCACATTTAAAATAGGCGCATGGCAAGATTGCATTGTTAACTTAAGCATATTGTTACAAATTACATATTGTTATTACTACCATGCAATTTGTATATTTGCACACGTGATGAACTTGTTTGGTGCATTACTTTTCTACAGCTTCCTGCAAGTATGCTCGAGACCTAATGGGCAAAGCCAAGTGCCAATACTACAAGTATATTGGATGGTGTGAAGAACGCAAGTCAATGAAATATTATTGCAAGAAGTCATGCGTCTGTGGTAGGTATTGACTATTCGATTGATTGATTGATTGATTGATTGATTGATAGACTGATCGATCGATAATGGTTCATCCCTTGTAGCAATATGTAGTGCTTCCCTTATTGCTCTGGCTCTGATAGCTTAGCATTTTTGGTTGCAAGGTTGATTGATTAATTAATTGATTGATTGATTGATTGATTGATTGGTTGATTGATTGAGTAATGGAACGATTAGACCTTTTGATCATATTTGTTCTTTCAGGCATGCTTATTTATCTTTTGACTATCTTTCACTTATCCCAGCAGTCAAAACATAATAATTGGTACCAAAAATGGAGAAGCGTTCTTTGTTTCTCATCCACATTTGATTCACTACCTCTAAGGCTATTTACCATTCTTCTTTCTAATTTTGTTTAGAGCGCACAGCTATACCAATGCCTTCCTGTAGCAGCAGCCAGTATGGATGCTGTTGGGACAAGGAGACGACGAAGTTATCACCAGATGGTGAAGGATGCCCTGGTATATTTTCATTTCTCATCTTCGGCATACTAATTACTCTAACAGTGTCTTCTTAATTTTATATAAGAAACACTATGACAGAGATTGAGCAGTATCGATGTTAGTATCAGAAGATCCACTGGATCATATAATTGTAAAAGATACTTATTATTACTTATTATAGTATACTACACTAATTATTACTTATTACATTACCATTTCATTCTTGTACTATGTATCTTCAATTGTACTTGGACGTAACAAGTTCTTGGCTAGTATGCTTATCAGCTATTAAGCATGTTGAATTCTCAGCTGTATCTTCATTTAGTTAAGTGATTAGTTACTGCTGAATTCCCTATAGATATCTATTTATCTGAAATTAGTACTGAGAATGTGAGGATGAAATTTTTCACTTTCTTCCAGCTTGCGCTGATGATCGTAGATTCCAAACATTATGCAACCGCTTTAAAAGAGATTGCCATAAAGGTGGAAATCTTGGTAAAAGTCTGATGAAATACTGCCCAAAATCTTGCCTCGCATGTTGTAAGTTCTTTCCAGAATCACTATTTTAATATCAGCATCATCACGGCTATAATCAAAATAACTAGGATTTTACTATTTGCTGTTATCATCGCCACCATTTTAATTTTTATGGAATCGTTTTTATAGCATCATAGAAATCATCAGCATGCCGTCATCGTTATCGAAGATAACGTCTTTGTAGCAGCAGCTCGATGTTGATAAAAACGAGTATTCATTCATCTTCGGTGTCCATGCTCAGAATAACAATCAAAATAAACAACGGAATCTCAATAGTGTGGGAAATGCTGCTCTTTAGATATTCGAATGTAAAATCACAACACCAAATTTGTTTTGTTTACGACAGGCCGTGCAGGTTCTACTGTTTCTATCGCGTGAGAAAGGTTTCTAGGAAAAACAAGCCATTAAAGAGCAAGTAGAAATGTCTAATATGGATGAGGAGAATTGCCCATTCATTTTAGCTTTGGATACTGTCTTTACATAGTTGCACCAGTACTTTCAATGCCATGCAAGCAGGGGCGTAGCCATAAAAGGGTACGGGGTGTCACACCCCAATATTAGTTTGTAGCCAAAGTTGTCTCACACAAATACTGCTCGTCACCGCTGTATCGCTTTAAAAACACGAATAAAGTCTTCTTTGTGAGCAAATTGGGCTTGAACGAAGTCTATTTGTCGGCAAATTGGGGTTTTGCACTCAATCAACATTTTTCTTTAGCTTCGCCCCTTTTTACAAGTTTTGAGTGTATTGACAAAGAAGGGACCTTTGAGGCATTCGCACAGTGGTGATTTCTAAAAAATATACCAAAGGGGGCTCTATGTGCAACCACGCCTACATTTTGGGGGTAGCCCAGTTGCAACCACGCCTATATCTTTTTTAAAGATGAAGATATAATTATTTATCTTATGCTGTTATAGTGCAACCAACTGTCTCAATAACCACGTAGCAGTGCAAAATTGATCATAGCGATAGAAAATACTTTGAAATCAAGGTCAATACACTTTGAAGAGCAAAGTTAACGCAAAAATTTGGGGGGCTGAACCCCCAAAATGAACATTATGTTTAACAAGGGGGCTCCGTTCCCCCTGAGCCCCATAGAAGTCACATCTGATTCACAGCTTTGATCTTCCTTTTTTGATGAAAAGCAAGGAGTGCTGGTATTTCCACTAAAAATGTACTTAGAATGCTTTTGAAACTAGGGAAGCTCTTAAGAACAATTATATCGTTGACACTCCTAATGCACAATGTCTTAACAGTTGTGCCAGTCCTTGTCTTGATACACGTTTTTTATAAGAAAACAATTTTGTCTGAGCCTCAATTTTTTTAACTTTTCCAGAAATTGAGCCTGAGATTTTCTTAGAATTTTTTTAACCTTTACTGAAAGAGACTGGCTAAAACAGGTTACCCTTTCTCTGTAAATCTTGTCTACTCGAATTTAAATTCCATTTTAAACACCTTGAATGTAATAATGACATAATATAGATTTTTGGCCAACAAAACACTTAACTTTGGAAATTGAGCCTTGTGATTTCCGTTAGATTTTCTTAAGATTTTGGACAATTGAACCTTATGTTCTTGCAAACATTTTCTTATAAAAAAACGTGTAAATGGAATCCTGTTGTCATTGTTATTGTTGTTGCTGTTGCTGATTATTATGATGATGATGATGATGATAATAATGATGATGATGATACTCTTTCTTTTAGAACATTCTGGAACACACGTTCGACAACAGGCGCTGATATAGTTATCCTTGGTGTACATGTCTTGACGAAAGAAAAACTTGAAGAATTTTGCTGAAGATATATAATCTACATTTTAGCGACTTCATCGTATTTATTAACTGTTAGAAATTCCATGTAACCATTACTACGAATTGGAACTCTGACTTTGATCTGATATAAATCGAATTTACACACACACATTCAAACATGCACACTCTCGAACACTCACGTACACTCTCGCACTCTCACGCACACTCACGCACTCTCGCACGCAAACACACATGTATGCACATGTTTAAAAACGTTAATTTTGAAGAGTTGATATGGCTTAAAGGCACTAGAATATTGTCCTTTGGATAGAATTTTGAAAGAGGGCCAAAGCTGTTGATTGTAAATAAATCATTCATAGCCATGTTAGTGATTCCATAGTGATATTATTGTTCAATTAGACGTTATTTGAAGTATAAACTTAGCATTGCGCATTGTAAAAACTGGATTACTGTATGCCTATATGTGTTCATACGTGTACAGTTGACGCAAGCAATGACTGTGAATACCGTATTTTTTGTTGCCTTCCATCTTCATATCGGTGGAGCCGTCCTAAAACTGCAATAAGGGGGGATTTACAGTCGGAAATTTACGGACTACGCCTTTTGCCGTGCCCATTTTTGAATTTTTGGCAATGATTTGCTTGTCACTATTGTCTTTGTGAAAGTACAAAATAAAAGAATAAAGGAGAAAGCAAACAAACGTGAAGTTGTAGTACTCTTCCTATACTGATAGGAGCGCACCTTCCCTCTCTCTTCCTTTGGCAAATGCATTCTTAAAACTTATCAGGCCTAACATCTAGTCGATAAAAGGGGGCCCAGCCCCCCAAAAGTTCTCATAATTTTAATGGGGGGCTGATCCCCTTGATCTCCTCCTCCATGACAAGCCTGCTGCAAATCCAAATGAGTTTATTGTTTTTATGCTGGTATGAGGTGCAAGACTGTATAAAATTTGTGAATGAAACCCTAAAAAACAAAATGAAAGGGTTGTTTGGAAAAGTGCTCATATTTCCCCAAGATTATCGATTTATTTTGGGTGTCTTGAAGAATCGAGAGGTTGTTTAATAATTCCACGCGAATTACAGCAACAAATAGTAAGTAGTAATCCAAATTGTTCATAACTCATTTGCTTCCTCGAAGCGCAAATGTCCAATATTAATGCTTATCTCTCTGTGAAAAGTCTCTTCTCTATTCTCGCATGTTTCTCTACTCTTCGTTCTCATAACTCTTTTCTTCTCACAGCGCATGTTCCATGTCATATGCTTAAATGTTCAATTCAATTCATAACAAGGATCTTTGAGCTGCAATGGGGTACTTTACTTCAAGTTTTGCAAGATCGGGGAATACCTCTTAATGCTGCTTTGTAAGTTTGAAATGAAACGATTTTATTTGTTTTGATGCAACCTAAAATCTTCTTTATAATAATTTTATAAGAACACGAGCCTGAAATTTGATGGAAAACTAACAACAAATTAAAAATAAAATGATGCTGAAGCCATTTTCACGCAGATTGGGATGATTCTAGTGTGAAAAATCTGGAGGCAGTTTTGCAGAGCTGTAAAAGCCAGAGGCACGATCAGAGATGTGCTGAATTATTTTCCATGGGGGGGGGGCACTTTGACCATTTGACCAACTACTGTTACTAGAAAAGGTCCCAGAAAGTACTGTGATCATTTCTCATGCAACATGGCTGACTTTTGACCAACTTTCTGGTAATTTTGAAAACATTGGGAGCATCATCATCCACTCCCCATCAGCACATCCCTGGGCACGGCGCTCAAAACTTTTATGATTTCAAGAAGCAAAGTGCTTCTTTCTCGCCTTCGGAGTAGCCTTTTCCGCTTTTCTAGCACTTCCTACTCCATACTTGTTTTTTATAAGAAAACGTTTAGAAGAAAATGAGGCTCAAATCGTCAAAATCTTAAGAAAATCTTACAAAATTCACGAGGCTCAATTTCCAAAATTTTGTATTTATAGGCCAAAAATCGGTATTTCGTCGTTATTTCACTCAAAATGTTAAAGATGGAATTCAAATTCAAGTATACATTATTAATAACGAAAGTGTACACCATTTTAGCCAATTTGTTTCAGTAGAAGTTAAGAAAAATTTAAGAAAATCTCAGGCTCAATTTCGGGAAAAGTTAAGAAAATTTAGGCTGAGGCAAAATTAATGTTTGTTTATAAAAAAAGACGTCATTGGGTAGTGCTAATATAGTGCTGTATAAAATATATTGACCAATGACGTATCTTTACAATCTATACCAATGCCCTTGCTTGGAACACGGTCTCGAGCCGTCAATGTGAATAGCCACCGCGGAGGAGAGAGACTTAATTGGGCTCCTATGGCCACGTCCTATCGTGACCACGTCCATTTGTCTATAAAGAAGTGACTTTCTTGCTATCATATTACACCGGAGTGTAGTAAAAGTCTCGATAAAGCTTGATGAGGAGCAATGATAGACCTCTGGGGAGTCATAGCCCCTCTAGCTTCAGTTTGAAGTATGACGGAAATCGTCAAAAATTCGATTCAAGTTTTAGTAACGCAAAGCGAGAGAAAATAGAGGGGTTTATTCATTCAACAGCTCTTTTCTTTGGAGACAGTAGTAAATTCGATTCATGTACGCACGCTTGGTTCAAGTTTTTGAGTAGCTTTTAGAGATGAACAATTCTTGTTTCTATTCGACTACAGTCTAAATATACGAACCTTTTAAAGAACACGGATAATCTGGAGGCTTTGCTCGCAGGAGGACGAAGGCATGATTCCAGCGAGAGGGAATAACTATTATAAATACAAAAATTCCCCATCAAGGTATTTAGACAGTGCATATTCTTATATCCTTGGTTGCGACACCCTTTGAGAAGCTTTTGGCATCCAATGCAGGGATGTGCAGACTGGGTGACATGAGGGAGCGTCGCGCTCCCAATATCGTCAAATTTGCAAGAAAGTTGGTCAAAACTATGGTCAAAAGGTAGCCATGCTGGCAGAGATTTGGCAACAGTGGTTTCTGGGACTTTTTTGTAACAATAGTTGGTCAATTGGTACAACGCCCCCCAACAGAAATGTAAAGCAGAAGAGGACGTACCCTCTCTCATACGGGCTCACGGCTTGCTCTCCCATTTCCTACAAGACATATAACTGCAGGGGTTCGGAGGGACAATTCCCCAAATAAAAAAGATTTTAGATAGTTTTGCCCCCAACAGAATTATTGATCTGGAGATTTGAGTAATCAAGGAAGATCTTTGACCCACTCACCCCAAAGTGGTGTTACAGGCAGGCTTTGCCTTTTCAGGACATTTAGGTTTGTGCGTGTTTCCTACGTCGCACCAATGGGCGCAAAGTTCACTATTGTTAACCATTATGTTGCTGTATCGTGTCCCACCCCCTAGCTTCCCCCGTCAGTGGTCTCGATTTCGTATAGCCTCGTTCGTGTTGTAAATAGAACTAATATTTCGAACTGAAACATGACAGCTGTTTCGCTTTGTAGCGTCTTGTTGCGAAGATTTTTATCAACAAATCTTTTCTAGACTGAAACTGATAGAGGATATCTCTTCTAAGTGAAGGGCCTTTTTTCATTTATCTCGAGATAAGTGACTCTGAGAATTATTGCTACTTGCGAAGCCGTAGTTCCTAGGCCAAGCTTGGTGCCGCTTGCGGTCGGAAGCTTAAAGCTTTACGCTGAAAGAAAAATCACAATTGTCCAAAAGCCACTTACAAAAGCGAAAGTTAACAACAAAAAGCATGAGGGTGTGTCACAATGGAAACACAGTAACTATTGCCAATGAGTTGCAGTGGAATTAGGAACACCGGTGGCTGACGCATACGCAGGTTGAAAAGTGATGTTCTTTCCTGTTTCGTAAAGTGCACAAAATGGACTCTGTATCTTTGACTTCGGTGCTTAACCTCCACGGCAAAAATTATGTCGTAGCATTGACAAGTAGTCATATCACATGGCATCAAGAGGAGCACAAGGAGCAGAAGTTAGTGCAGAAGAAGGGTACCTGCCGTGCTTTGTTATCTATCTTTTAAATTCAATGTCTTCAGACGTAACTTTTGCCATTGTGTTAATGTTATCAATTTCAAAAATAGATTTTTATTGAGAGAAAAGCAACTGTCAAAGTTGAGGTTTCTGTCCACTCTCCACTCAGCCAGGAAACTAACAAATTTGAGCTTGTACCTGCAGATATATCACAGTTCTGTAGAGTTTCAGCAATCTCTGGCTAGTTACCGTTGTCTCTGCTCTCTGCTATAAAGCTTAGAATACTTTCCATTAGGCCTTAGAATATTAGTTGCTCCAGGGGATTGATGCTTTGCCAAGATTTAGGCCTCTGTAGCATTGTTAATCATAAGCAATGGAAGTTTGAAATTTAAACGTTTAAGGAAGTGGCTCAAAATTTCAGAAGGATAAAAAAGTCAAAATGATGCTTGTTGCAGCCAGTCTAAGGCCTGGTCATGTGACTCAGTTCATTCTCGGCTTTAGCATTTGAATCTTAGGTACCTTTGCAAAAACATTGTGCATTTTATTTGTTAATGTTTGGGCAATATTACAAAAACTATGCAGCATTTTTTCTGGATTATTTTAGAGTTTGCCGGCTGATGAAAATATCATTAAACATTAATGACATGTTTGAAGCTTGTTAGATTTTGAAACATTGATTTCCCATCTGAGAAATTTAGTTTTTTGGATATTGGAG
>WIPJ01034833.1:33580-51702 GCA_018155075.1 Cassiopea andromeda | reverse complement strand
TGGACCTACAAACAAAGCCACAAAGTGTCGAGATTACCTACGTAGATCTACAGCTAAATATATCTAAAGTGTCAGTGTTCTAGAATGCTCGTTAACTTTCCTCAAAGTTCCTCTCAGCAGGTCTTTAAAGCAGTTCATAGATGTTCAAAAGTTCTCTCTGGGCCCAGTAAGTTTATGATCTTTCGTGCAGTGTGGTGTGGTGTGATGTTACATCACACAACACTACACAACACCTGGGGGTAGCAGAGTTAATTTATTGTACCCTACTCAATCACCTCGGTTAGACAAATGACATGCAAAAACTGACCCCAGGGTCAGTCCTAGGCCCCCTTTGGGGGCAAATTGGGGGTGGAATGGGAATAAGTTGTAGAAATAGAAACAATATGTTACCTTGGAGTGGAAGTATTGGGAAAAGCAGAGACAATCTGCCAGTGTCCTTACAAATGCCATATACTGCATTACTAATACTACTGCGCCTCATCATGTGATACGGATCAGTAACGCCATCTATGAAAAGAAAATCTAATCAATAGCCAAGTCTGGAAAAAAGATAGTTTGAGTGGCAAAAGGTAAACAACACGAGCAAACTGGTGAAAATATATGCTAGTCGGTACAATCCCAAATCTCTCACATACAGTAACATCCTGACTGTAATCAAACATTTCGTAGATTTGCAAAAGGTCTCTCTGGGCCCAGTAACTGTACGATTGTTAGACATAGGTAATAATGTTAATATACATACATTTTGTCATAATCTGTATGAACAATGTACATGCACAACAATCCGAGTTAAGCAAAATGGAAAGCTAACAGAAGCACCAAGTCTGCAGGGTTCATAACCAATACAGTGTACCACATATATTGCTATACCAAAGGGCTCTGTCCTTGCAGGGTTCATGCACAATACGTGATAACAGATTCCATGACTGATAGTCAAAAACACGCACTTTTTCTCTGACAGCATAATTGTCACATCTGCTGACAAAAAATAGAGCAAAGACTGCACAAACAATGATCCAAAGAGGTAATGAAAATGAGAGGCTGACTACATCATGTGTTTTCGCTGACTGTGATAGACATATAAACATTATCTGACTATTACAGATTTTCCTAGACTCTCCATACAAATGGCCTATTATCTAGGTCTTCCAGGCTCAGTATGAATCCTGCAATAGCTGCATTCTGACAGCGAATTACTGACCTTACGTATGCAGAACCTTCTTTCTTTCATCTCCTCTACATGGTATGGGCATGCTCTTATGATAACGTTGTCGTCATGAGCAACTAATAAGGCTCGGACAAAAGGTCCACGTGGAACTGCAAATACAAAACGCACAACTAGACTCGTGAGTAGTAATATACTCGGTGCCATCCGGGTGCCAGTCGACAGGCCTCGTTTTGGTGTCTATTGTATAAGGCATTGTTTAAGTGTCAAACGAGCCTTGGATGGAAGGAGTGAAGTGATGGGCCTTAGATTGAGGTGGATATGTTGTTAAAATTAAGGAGTGAGGGGCATACCGTTAATGAATGAGTGTCTTAGAAGTAAGGAATGGATGTTACGCATGAGTTGACAAAATAGTCCCTTAATTGTGAGGATATGGTTGAGAGCAGAGTATAAATAGGATAAAAATTAATATTACTTTGGGCAGGGACAATCCCTGCCTGAAGACAGAGAGATAGCTTAGAATGGTATGTACTGTTTGTATTATATAATTAAATATAACTAGCAGCAAAGTGAGTCTAAGATGGCACCTCTCTACTGCGGTCTCAAGTTTGTCTGCCTCCTTCCTCTGGCATGCTACGTTGCTGGTCCTGTCATGCAATGGAATATATCGAGATAGATTTCGGTCTAAAATCCACATATATTAGGAGGCGGTCCCTCCCCCCCAAATATTTTTTGTCAGCACGCAGATAGTAAGAAATAACACGACAAGATAAGAGTGTATTGGTAAGACTATAGATAATCAAGTATTATGATATATAACAGTATGTATACTAGTGTTTATAGACAGTCTATATAGATGAAGGTCTGTTAATTTTCGTTCCTCTTCCTCGATATTCTGGAACTCTTGGTACTGCTGCTCTTCCTGGTCTTTGATACTGTGGAACTTTAATGAATGAATCTTGTACGCGACATGCTGGATCAATTTGCCGTACTCCGAGCATTGGTGTTGTAGTGTAGAGGCCCGGGTGTCTTGGTGGTATTGTGAGTGTTTTTGTTGATGGTGGAATACAAAATTCAAAATTATTGCAGTATTTGTTCACATATTCGCCTTTATTGCAAGGTGCAATAAAGGTTTCCTTGTTAAATTCTGGTAGAATAAATGTCTGTCCTGGTCATGGAAGTGTTTTTATTCTGTCCATTAACATTGTCCTCTGTCCTATTTCTCGTTCTAGTGTAGCGTATTTCTGCCCGTCCTGTCTTGTGCTCATAAATACGGTAATATATCTGTGAAATTGTTCTTGTATTTGTTTGTTCCCAAAAATAAATGTCATATAGTCCTCTGTTGACAGTACCGTCGAGCACTGGTATTTGAGGACCTCAATATTTGTCTTCATCATGGTGGGTAAAGTCATATTTGTGGATAGTTGCGTTGGCTGCTGTTGTGGTGTTGGAAGTAGTGGAGTTTTCTTGTTGTTACATCTTTGATTTTTGCGGGGAGATTGTTGTTTCCTCTTTCTTCGTCTGTTGTGTTCTTCTTCTTTCCATACTATCTTGTCAATTGTCATCGCTACTGTATCCTCGTCGTCTGACATTATGTGTTCGTGTAGACCTGCCTCTATCTCCATAAAAAATAGTTTTAAACTCTTGAGGGATTGATCAAGTTGGTATGCGTGTATGAATGCCGCGTATTGTGCAGAATACAGTGAGCATTTGTATCCACCGAGTTCTCTCAATATATCATTAGTCTCTAGCGCATCATTGTATGTTGCTTTGTAGGCACGAGTTGCAGCAAACGCAAATCCCCTTTGATGCATGTACAATTGTGCTCTTTTACGATATACAGCATTTATGTTAGCCGATAGTGTGTCCTTGTTCTCCATCATCGTGACTGCTTAGCACTAACTGACTGTGGTTTTGTAGGACTGCAATTTATAGGTTTTTGTGAGTGTAGGATTAGTAACTGGCTTTGGAATGTGGCTGCGTGGGCTGTAGGATTAGTAACTGGCTTTGGAATGTGGCTGCGTGGGTGTAGGATTAGTAACTGGCTTTGCGGCTTGGCGCTTACGTAGTGGCTCTGGAATGTGGTTTTATGGCTTTGTGTGGCGTTAAACAATGGATGCTAGTGGCTGTGTGGCTTGGTGGCGTGCTGGTTTTGGCGCTGTAGTGTATATAGCGAGAGGTTCTTGTAGTGTAGGACAGATTGTGATCGCAGCAAGCACAAACATGTCACCAAGACGACAAGCAGCTAGAAGAATTGTGGAGTCATCAGATGATGAGTCCCTCCCAGAGACTTGGGAGGAGATGCAGAGGAATATCGAACCCGTGAGTCCTGCTGTTGCTCCTGAGCAGCGACAGGAGGTTATAACAATTGAAGATGATGCTGCGCCCGAGCCATCGTTTGAAGTTATTCTGTCGATGTCAGAGCCAGCACCACCAGAGCCAGCACCACCAGAGCCAGCACCACCAGAGCCAGCGCCACCAGAGCCAGCGCCACCAGAGCCAGCGCCACCAGAGCCAGCGCCACCAGAGCCAGCGCCACAAGAGCCAGCGCCAGACTCACCCCAGCCTGGTCCATCTGGGATTCAGGAAATTACTGATGATGGTACCATCAATGATGAGAGACTTGAGGAGCAATATTTCAAGGGACTTGACGACTCTGTTGGAACAATATTAGATGATAATAAAGACTACGCTTCATTCCAAAGAGTTGTCGAAATGACGTCAGAAGGTATACAAATGGTTACTGTGATGATGGAGCATGTTAGAGATACTGTGAACGATCTTCATACCTTTAAAGAAGCTTACAGATCATCTAGAAGAGCCTGCAAGAGAAAACTCGAAGAATATGGAGAGCTGGAGGTGTCTTGTAAAAAATTTAAAGATCAAGTTGATGTTCATCGACATAGGGAGCAGGAGGCAAGCAAAAGTTTGCAAGGGGCAATTGAGGCTAACGAGATGTTGCATCGCCAAATCGCAACCGTGGAATCCGAATGTCGCGATTACATGGAGCAGCGGGACCAGGCAGAGGCCGCCGTCGATCAGCTCAAGGGTAAATTAACTCAGGAAAAGACAAAGACGTACAATTTAAAAAAGTATACGGCGGCACTAAAGGGGGCGATGGAGGACAAAGATAAGACCATTGGAAGATTGGAGGCCGAGTTGGCGCAGACGAGGCAGCGTTTGCATCAGTTTACTCGCATATCCGTGCCGAGACGGTCAGCAGCGGCTCAAGAAGAGTCATCGTCATCAGATGATGAAAATTAGAAGAACATTTAGTTACAGAACATTAGTATATTAGTAGTGTTTGTTAAGTCTATATTTTATGTATTATCATCTCTATATATCTGCTGTGTTTTTGCCAAGTCTCATTCTTTATGCAGGGGGGTAACTCAAAGACTACGACACCAATGTATGTAACAGATTACATAATCAAAAACATACTATAATATATAATCTTGTACTGTACTAATTAATGTTGTGTTTATAGTCTTGTAATGTTCAATAATGTTCTCATCTTCGAATATATTTGACTCGTCGTCTGCTTCCTCCTCCAATTCCAAGGCTTCTATGTACTTTCTTCGCCATCCACGATTTTGCTTTGGATTTTACTTTGGATGTTGCCCACGACTTTAGTCTACAAATAGGGTTTCGATGTCTTTTTTTCTTACGAACTGGTTTTCCTCCCATCCATCCTATTACAGATTTTCCTAATAACGATGTAAATAATCCTCTTCCATTTACTGGCACACGGCTAGTACGATGACGTATTGTACGATGTCTTGACATAATGACTGAATAACTTATAGTACTAATGTTCAACTATATAGTATTAGTGTTTAAGCATTAATACTGGATGTTTATTTGGGCAGATGTGGAAACATTGCTCTTATTATTTGATTTTTTCTTTGTCTTCTAGCAAGGCCTGTTAGCTTTTGGTTTGTTCTTCTCATTTTAGCAAAGTTGGTATATAAACTTTTAACACTAGTCCACATTCTTCCGAGTCCTTTTATTGTGTGGTGACGTTTACGACAACATCGACGAGATTTACGTTTCATATTTGTTGCTTTTTCCTGTCTCACTCTTTGATACACGCAGGCAGTAATAACTCACAGAGTATACAACATATGCTTATATATATCTATTAACTCACGTAAAGTAATGTATCTGTACTACTACGTATACACTTGACGTTTATGTTCATAGTAAGTAATGTTTTTCAGCTAATGACTAGTAATACTGTAAGATATACAATGTTACGCAACAATTTTATCAAGGTCACCATCATCATCTTTAAGCATATCATCAAAATCATCACCTCCAATATAATTATCTACACTCTCCGGGGGGACTGTAGCTGCTGCTTTTGTTGTTGGGAGTCGTTTTCCTCGTTTGCGTGGTGGCGGTGGTGTTTCAGCAGCAGAGGCAGTAGCAGCTGATCTCTTCTTACCTCTTGAAGTGTTTGGTGTTGTTGGCGATTTCTGTGTTAAAAATAGTAGGTTATCATCATCCTCGTCGTCGTCAAGTTCTTCATCGCTGTCGTTCATGATTATGTTTTCACCTGTTTGGGCTGTAAATGTAACTTTGTTTTTGGGCGTTGTAAAGCTACCTTTTCCTGACTGTTTCTTTGGAGCAGATACGGATGCAATTGCCAGTTTTGCCGGGGGTGTGATTGCACTAGGCGGTGAATCACCGGCTGCATCTGTAAGATCATCATCGTATATTTCTGCATAATTTGTCATCTCAAGTAGACATGGTGATGAGTTTCCCCCGTCTCCAAGATATGTGCATAATTCTGTATTGTCCTCGTGTAGATGCTGTTCCTGATGCAGCGTGTCTAAATCTGTCCCCTTTTTCATCAGTTTCTCTACCACAACATCGTTTAGGAGTTCTGGCCATACGTCTGATAAGAGCGTCCTGGATCCAGGATTTGTAAATGGCTGTGTTAGGTACTTTAACAGCGCCAGTGTCTCTTGCGAGTGTAGAATGAGCATGCTGTTGTCTTTAAATAATTCTTTCATTGCCGTATCCTGTCTTTGCATGACTATCTTTACGCCAAACCACTGGAGTTTGTCTGTGTGCGGTTTTCCCCATTGCTGTGTTCTCACTAGAACCCCGTACATTTCGTCTTTGCATGTTTGCTTCTTTGTCTGCGGGTTTGGAAATTGCGATATTATTGTCCAGAATATGTTGTCTCTTGAAATGTTTGTTGTCCCTCCTGGTTTTGAGACTTGAGGCAATACTTGGTTTTTCATGATTTGAATTTCTTTCTGCAATGTTGGAATGCATTGTCCAACGACGAGTCCTGTTGTGTCTCTTAAATAATTCTCAATTGCCAGTCCCATTGAAATCCACGCTTTTGAATTTGACTTGTGCGCCGTAGGTTGTGTGATTGGACATCTTTTCAAATACCATGAAGACCATATAAGATTCTAAATCCTGATGCTATATGGGAAGGAGATTTGATAGATATGCGTAGATGGAAGCGTAAAAGAGGCAACAATAACACTGGATTTATACTTGTTCTGGTTGATCAGTTTACAAAAAAGGTATATGCTGCACCATGCAACAGATATTTGAATCTGACACATTGTCACGTCCTAGTATTTTGTACACAGACAATGGTTTAGAGTTTACAAATCAGTACGTTACATAGTATCTAACTCGTGTATTAAAAATACGGCACATCACAACCAAGTCGCAGTCTATAAAATGCGCAATTGCTGAGAGAACGAATCGGACTCTAAAACGTCAATTAACATGAGTAGCCAGTGTAAATAATGGCACATATTTACCATCATTACGGTCTGTTGTATCAAACTATAACATGACAAAACACACTGCAAGTGGAGTCGCACCCGACAGAGTTGATCCTCTGAATGTGGACGAAGTACGTCAAGAGTTATACAAGCGTCAGTCAAAACGTAGACAACAACATGTTGGTACCAAGGTGACGTGGGACACAAAACCCAATAGACCACTGCTTGCAGTAGGAGATTGGGTTAGGATAGCAAATAGAAAATGTGACGTATGTAAACGAGGATATGATCCAACATTTTCTAAAGAGCTATATTACAAAAGTTAATATTCGTGATGCTCATATTACATATTCTATTGCGGATATTAATAATGAGAGTATACCGTCAGAGTATAATTATCCAGAATTGTCAAAGACAGTAATGCCTGTAAAATGTAAGATTGAGAATTTTGCAAACAGTCGTCAGTTTACAGACACACTCGATCCACAACACACCAAATACAAACAGATAAAAATAGAGCAATACGCGAGACTGGTGTGGATTCCAGATAGTGCGCTCGCTAGCGACAGGTTTGCAGAAGATAAACGATTACATACAATACCGAGTAGACTGTTTTTACATTGGTTAAGGTCATAACTAGCAGTCAGTGGGCAGTATGAGTAACAATGATGGACACGATTTTCGACTGGGGCTGGGGAGTACGTCTAGCACGACGTACTTTACCGCAATGTCCAATACTGCAGAAAAGGACAATTCAAATCGAGAGTTTGTAAATGAGCCGTATGGTGGTATTTACTTCACCTCGGACGAGTTAGATATTCCTGTAACAGGCTGGACAACTCACCTATTAACAGTCTCTATTCCTCATCATACTCAAATGTGGAATACAATAGCTCATGATATATGGATAAAAAGAGTACAGATTGGAGGAGCATCTGAGCCGGAGCAGATGAATCTGTATAGTCGTCTTGCTCAGGATGATATACTCTTTTCGCCAACCACACACAAATGGAGGTATTTGTTAGACTCTTATCCACCAATTCGTCCACGTCTGGACGATGCTAAGCAAATTATAGATTATGGATTAGCACAGCCTACAAAATATCCTCAAGCCCTGGAGGACTTTATGACGTTACCATACAATTATGACAAATCGCCATGGTATCCTAATCATGTTATTACAATGTATCCAATGATGACTATAAAGAAGCTACCTGCCTCTGCTACATCCGCAAACAATGCTACAAAGGATACATTTGATATTATAATACAGTGAGATGCTGCTAGCTGTAAATCGACGTATCGAGATACATTTAATGCTATAATGACAGATAATGCCGGGGGTTACTACCACCTAATGAGGATTAGCAGAACTCTTGCTGTAATTCCTGGGTTAGAAGAATAGAATGAGCAACAATATTTTCCACTATCATCTCCGTATGATCCGGACACAGCAACCTATCCCACAGATTTTCATTACCTGTCAGATTTTAGTAATATGATTACAATTAGCGATGCTGATTTGAAACAGACTCAACAATATGCTCGTGATGTGTACCCAAATGAAGACATTACTCTACAGCATGAAGGAGTCAATGCTGCAATGATGTTCCTGTGTGGAGAGAGCAGATGTTTTGTGTATAATATTATAGGTTGTAATCACCATACAGACCCGCTATGAACAGTATCGTTACCGGTGATGGTAAAGAACCATGGTATTCAGGTCCACACTATTACGGAAGCACACTTACATGGGATAGTGATAAACAACATAAGTAGTATGACTCTGCAAAATATTATAAGTTAGGCTGGGATGAGGGACAGTATGTTGATGTGATACTGTGTATTCAAAATGTTGATATATTCACAGTAGGATTTTCATCAGTCACCTATTACAACAATCCGGCAAAATATACAGTAGGGTTATGGAAGGGTACGACTCACCATAAAGTGCCATTACCAGAGCATACATCTATTGCATGTAAATATATTCCCCGAGGAGTGCCACTATATTTATCCCATTATTTGAGAAATACGGAATATCATCATTACACGGCACATATACGAGCACCAAATGTCCTAATACCGCATCTGGTAGATTGGAAAGCACAGTTGATATTCTAAAAACTAATTACCCCTCTGAAATAAAACCGTGGACAGCACAGTGGTTTCAGATAGTTCACCCCGTTGCAAATAGACTTCGTCTCGATTTAATTGAGAATCATTTGCTAGTTAACATCGATATTATTCACAGCGCATCGACGCAGATAACGCTACTGACAGATGAACGCATGAGTGATGAGGCAATAACTTATTATGCACAACATAGTAACTTTAGTATGACAGATGACGAATCTGCTCCAAGTGGAATGACATTTATTTTTCATCCTCTAGTTTTGGACGACAACAGCAGCAACGCATAATGGCAGCAGAGGCAGCAGTATGTACATCGTTTTCCTCCGTACTACTGCCTAATCACATTAGTAGATGCTATGATGCAAATAATCAGTCCGATATAAATATATTTTCCCCAATACAACAGCAAGGCGGCGATACTGCCGATCAATGTTATGTATGTATTGATTCATATTCGTTCACATTAACACTGTTTCCGCCATACGAGGATCCGTTGGCTACATGGATTATGAATTCCAGAAGTGGAGTACTGTGTGTAACAATGACAAGAAAGACAGACGATGATCACGAGCAAGAGGTGTTGACAAAATGTGAGTGCATTTATCCCATAAATGTTATAAATGGTAAAAATAATGGACGTATAAGAGATGTTATTTTGGCACATGATGGATACAATATAATGGACGATCCAAGATTTATGAATGGTCCGGGCACCCTGAATCTACACAATAGTAGTATTCGACATCCCATATATTATCCACTTCCAAAAGATATGTATAGTGACTTGGAGTGTCAACGTGTAACATTTAATTATAAAATTAAATGAGACTTACCTGTAAGTTGAAGTTTGATTGGAATTCTTCTCTACGATCAGCAGGAATGGAGGAATCACATGAGAAGCGAGCGCATGCGTTACTGGTCATACTTTACAGTGAGTGATCACTGGTACACAGAAAGAGAAAGCAAATGGGTTAAGTAGCAAATTTATTGATAATTGTTACTTCAGGCTCATAGACAGTAGGGGCAGATACGCTATCCCTTTTTACCCACTGAGGCTGTAAATACCCTGCAAACCAAGTCAGCGGTCTACGGCACTGTAACTGTCAGAGGAATGAAGGAATCACCTGGGCGGACGTGGGTGGGCATGTGATTCCTCCGTTCCTGCTGATCGTAGAGAAGAATTCCAATCAACCTTCAACTTACAGGTAAGTCTCGTTTAATTTTATAATTCTTCTCTACAATCAGCTACGTCACTACGTAATCCCATGAGATTTCAAAGCCCAGTGATCACGAATAGAGCTGGAAACATTTCGTCACGTGGCACACAATATGATAGAATAAGGATTCAATAGTAAAGAAACCAATGAAATAAAGTTAATGGTTAAATAATATAAGCATAGAGAAATAACACTGGCTATATAGTAAGGTGTTCTTTGGGCTGCAAAATTAACTAGTAAGTGTACTTGAAGAGACTACAATATGTTGTCCGAAATTGTATTTGTCTATAGTTTTGCAATAGTACTGTGCGAATGTCCTTGCATTGGACCATCCTGCTGCAGCCATAATTTCGGGCAATGATAGCCCAGCCTTGTGGGCAGCTGATGTAGAAGCAGCTCGGCAACTATGGGCAGAAAATTTGCTGGTATCTATTCCAGCAAGCTTTAGCGTCTCCTTTACCTATCTGGCTATGGTATCCTTGGAGACTGGTTGGAACGGTGACTGGAAACTAATAAATAATTGGGTGTGGGTCTTTCTTAGAGGAGCAGTCCGAGAGAGATATTCATGTATTCTCTTTACAATACAGAGGCATTCGTTACTAGGAAAGGATTGAATGTCAAAAGGAGCTTGATGTTTACCAGGTTTGGTGGTTTTAAGTACGTGCTGTATAGAAATGTGGAGTCTATCAGGGAGAACTTGAATATATCGAAGATCCATAGTGTGGAGGGTTTGGCATCTTTGCCCAGTAAGGAGACATAGAAGGGTGGCTGTAGTGTAAGACAATTCTGTTAAAGAGAGAGACGCTATTGGAGGGTGTTCCTGAAAATATGAAAATAACTGTCCAACAGCATTTGAGGTGCAAAATCTGTCCCATCATTGGAGATATGATTAATATTGTTTCAAGGTGCTGAGGCGCCATGAAGCAAGGATAAGGTTTTGAGCTGCTGAAGAAAGAGTTGATGACTCTAGCCTTTTGCTGATAAATGGCAAACAAGAAGTTGTAGTTTTGAATGGAGAGGGTGTTTGGTGTCGGGTTTGCTGGGTAGATATAGCAGGTTCTTTGTTGGTTTGAGCACAAGTGGTTTCGATATCAGTAGATTTGCTACTAAGGGATACGAGGGCTGTGTTGGCCAATCCGGAATTACGCAAACTCCTTCTGCTCGATCTTGATGAATTTTGCGCAGTACTCTGGGAATCAAGCTAAAAGGGTTGAAAGCATAACAGTTGTATTCACTCCATTTTAAGGAGAATGCATCCATAGCATATGCGGAGGTATCAGGTTGATAAGAGACATATCTTTCTAGTTGGTAATGTAAACTAGATGCAAAAAGATCAATATGTGGGGTGAAAGAAAGTCGTTCAAAGCAGTGATTAAGAATAATTGGATCAATTTTCCATTCAGAAGACGTTAAGTCTTTGTCTCTGGAGATTCTATTGGCAATAACATTCAGCGTCCCTGGAATATGATGGATTGATAGCCAAATATTTCGTTCAATGCACCATTCCCGCATTAACTTACACATGTCATCACAAACTTTCGAATGACTAGTTCCCATATTTCTTACGACCATCACAGCAGTGGTATTATCTGACAGTACTCGCACATGTATAGAAGTTTTATCATGTAGCAGCGTTTTTAGATCGCAAAGGGTTGCTAACATTTCTAAATAATTTATATGAACTTGCTGTTCTTCTTGGGACCAAAGCCCCCCTGAAGTTTCATCGCAGGCCTTATCGAGGGGAATTTCGTCGTCCTCAGAGTCGCTTGCATGAATACTGAGGGCATCAATCGCATTGGCATCTACATCGTTTCTAGAGCTTACTGCAGGCCCTAAACGTTGCTTCCCACTGGAAGTACCATGGTTGTTAACCTGGGCGCTAGAATGTCCGGTGGACATATCAAATTGCTCGTTGAGCGTGTCATAATGCCCGTTGGGTGTGTCAGGGTGCCCGGTGGGCAAAAGATGAGAGGATCGTTGATCATCATCAATATGGGAAATATCCTCATACACGGTACTTTGACCTGAGGCCAAGTGAAGTAGCAGTTTGGACATTCCTTGCAAATTGTCATTTATACTACTTAAAGTTTTCCCCAAGTCAACAGGGTCTGCTTGCGAGGGTTCGATTTCTGTCCTTTCCTCAGAAGGGATTTCCGACATTGGCCGGTCCATTTTCTAGGATTTAAGGAAAATTGAAAAATACAACTAAGAAACTTTTGAAATACTTACACCTGTCCTAATATGAGCATGGTATAAATTTGGTGACGAGTATGTAGGCATAAAACTAACAGCTCACTTACTAACCCTTGAATGATAAAATATTTGGATCTCAGAGCAACTACAGTTAATAATAACAACTACTAACTTATTGATATTGATCAATTAGGTCGTACTTACAGACTGAAAACCAATGAAAAAGGGAGAATTCGATGTCTTTCGTATGATGAAAAGTACAGACAAAAGAAAACCATGTCTGTATGCCAGTAACGAAGCATCCGCAATGACCAGTAACGCATTCGCTCGCTTCTCATGGGATTACGTAGTGACGTAGCTGATTGTAGAGAAGAATGCATATATTAGGGATAATACATATCCACCGCATTACAACTATAATGCCTTATTTGACCCTAATACTGGAAAACCATCACGTATTCTGATAGATTCATTTATAAAAATTCGAGTGTGTAATTTTGCATATATACAGCAGCAGCAAGCCAACCGTGCTGCAGAATCAGAAGTTAGCGACAACAGCATGTATTTGCTTGGATCATGTGACACTCGAGAACATGTTGCCGATACACAGTATCTGTTTAAACTTAAAGTTTTGTACGTTGGTGCAGATAGTAGCGAATCGTCTGTAATGACAAGAACAGACCTTCAGCTGGATCCTGAGACAGTATGGGAGATTGCAGTTCAGAGAATTACATACAGTACAAGTGACAAGATAAAAATTCCATCTCCTTCCTCAGCGAAACAACAAGGCATTTACGATCTCTATGCCGGTGAGATACTGGTATCAGGTCCAGACTTTTACCCAGTTGGTCATGATGACGTTACAAGAGACAACATCATTCATGATAGAATAAATAACATTCACAAGGTACCTCAAGTTAAACGAACTGAAATACGGTCATTTGTTGATCACTTTTATGGACATTTTCTAAAGTGTAGACAACAGTTAATAGATTTATACCATCTTGACTACGTAGAAAAGCGTTTATTACTCGATGCATGGTATGATCCTGATTAGACTCTACAAAACGGATAAAGCGGAGAGGAACTGGCCTCGTCAAAAAAAAATTAGACTCTACAAAACGACACGTTAAAAGATCACTGCGTAGAGGAGTAAAAGATACTCGATGACATATTGCGCAAGGTGTTAAACGATCAATTTCGTCTACGTTGGATAATCTCGAGTCCAAATTAAAATCTACAGAATCATCACTAAGAAATAAAAAGAGACGAAAACACAGTACTAGTGCCAGTCCCAGCAGCACTACGCGAAGACGAATATCGGCAGCACCAGAACCAGACCGCCGTAGACGTAGTCGTCGCAGAAGTCGTAGAGGTCGCAGAGGTAAAGTTTTATTGGACTATCGGATAGAACATATACAGGACTAGTGTAATCATCATGACGACTACAGCAACTGATGCACTACGATCAATCATGTCCTCTACGGTGGGAAAAAAGAAGAAAAAATCGTCTAACAAGAGACGTAAAACACCATACGGGGGTGCGACAGCAGCTGCAGCAGTACTACTGACGATGAAATGATGTCGTCATTATCGTCAACAGCACTTACAAAAAACCTACGACGAATGAAACTAAACTCATTAGATCCATACAGATTTTTCTATACACGCATGGTTGGACGTGGAGACGTGATCAGAGCATTGGGAGGAAGTGACATTATTGGAGAGAAAACTACTCTCGCGTCTCCATCAGATCCTCAAGTTCTGCAGAGAGGACCTAGACGATTCGGGGGTACGCAGCCTGGGTCTGAACACCTAAACTGTCTACCACAACTGGACATTTATACACTCACTAAAGCAGAAAAGATCATATACACAAATCCTAATCAGACTCCCGTGCCTGGATTTAGTGATCTAATCCATTTTGAACTTGAGCAACAGCCAGGACTGTTTTATGATGGGCAAACAATTGAGTTGATTGGTAGCTTGCAAATGTACTACAAAGAGTTACCATGGCATGAGCAGCTGCTGTTCCAGAAAAGACCCGCAAATGCATTAGTCCAATAAATAGTGTATTTGCAAGTCTGTTCAAATCGCTTACGGTGATGGTCAATAATCAAGTGTTGATCACATTCGATTACGCTCACAATCACTACATGTCAACGTTATTGCAAACAAATCTCGATGACTACGAAAATGTCATACACCTGATGGAGACGCGGCCAAAAATGATAATAATCCAGCTAGAGCAGAGCTGTGTAACCTATTTTTGTCAGGTCAAGAGCGGGAGTTTAGAATGATTCTAAAATTTCCCATTACAGATTCATTTGATAACACGCCATTAAACTGTGCAAATAGAGTTGGGTTTAGTTTTGCTAGACATTCCAACAGCTTTTACTTACTAAGTGGACCAGACAATACCACAGTACCTGGTCTTGACAAGGATATTGCCACCAAAGCAGCAGACTGCAAAATCAGAATCAACAAGTTACAGTTACGTACTCGCCTGCTCGAGTTCGAACCAACGGTGCTAGACAATTACGTAAACACCTTTACAAATGTGCAGCCCGATGCCTATCAATTTCCATATCATCAAATACAATCTGACACGTATCAAAACAATAATCGGTTTTACACATTTCAAGTTACCACAGATACGGTGCCAGACAAAATTGCATTTACAGTCATAAATAAGGATGCTAGAATGGGAACTTTAGTAACCAATCCTTGGATCATGCCAAACCTTCCAAAAAATGCAAAATGGAAGATTTCTGTCAACAACGGATCAAGTGAGCCAAACCCTACAAAAACACCCGTCACAGTTGTGATCAATTACAAAAGTCACTGATGATGAACAACCCTCGTCCACTTATTTCAAGATATGATTATCAAGTAAATGACAAGAGCAATGCAAGTGATTGTCAATACAATATGTACAGCGAGACGCTAACATACACCTCTAAGAACAGAGACGGAAGTCTGTGTCTGGACACGAGACAGGCGACAGTGACAATCGAGAGTGAATTGGCAGCTGGTCCAAACCTTACTGCAGCTAATGAACTATTGGGTCACAAATTTGATACAAGACGTTTTGCATTCCAACCAAACGGAGTTATAATCAGAGATTTCCCTCGCTAACATGGACAACTTTGCACTGAAATATTGTGTAGACAGAGACGTAGAGTTACGACAAGTATTTTGTGGATTTTTATTAGAGGATGATGTATGCTATCTAATTGGAGGAAGCACAGGACACTCATCAACTAGTCGTATGCATAGATTTAGAATATTCTTATCAAATACCATGCTTGCACGTGGTATAGAACAGTTTCCCATAGCATTTTTTCTAAATACAGGCACGCACAGTAACGGAGGAGTACACTGGCAAGCACTGTATGTAGATCATAATCATATGGCATATTTCTTTGATTCTTACGGAAGAAGGCCATCAAAAGTGTTTACTGACTTTGCTCACGATATGAGTACAATTAGTTATTATAGAGAACAACACAACATGAACCCAACATGACCCATGAGGCAGGTATTATCCGATGAACACTTTACAAAAGAAGCACTGAGTAGATGTTACACAACTAGACTTGCAAATGATCAGCAAGATACATGTAGATATTTTCCATATCAGATTCAGAGCGATATTACAAACGTATGTGGAGAATATTCTCTAATATTTCTTCATAATATCGTATGATGTGCGACACCATGGTTGCACGCCTATGACTTTTTTACACATTATCCAGATGCATTTTATCTAGTATCTGGTAAAGTTGCAAGTCAGGAAAAGAGACAAGACAACACGCACAGATTACCAAAAATACAGAGACACTTGTTGATGAATAATGATATTCTTATAAGAAACATTGTAAAAAAATTGTATAAAGGAGTTCACGTATCATCAAATATGTTAGAGTAGTAAGTAGTTGGGTTAGTTTGTAGGTTTCCTCTTTCTTCGTTTCCGTGATGATACAGCAGCAGCAGTAGCAGTAAATGGTGCAAATTTATCATAATGAGTTAATGAATAGGCACCACATCGTTTTGATATATCATGAAGACTATCTAATTTACATATAAGAGGTAAATTTACCAATAATGTGTCAATATGGCAACTACATGATGGACAATATATCTGCTGCTGCTGCTGTTGCTGCTCATGTTGTTGTTGATATGATGATCTAATTTGATTTATATGAAAGTGCAGTCGTTGTATATAGAACTCTCCTTCGTCTCGTCTCGTGACTGCTGTATCTTCATAATGCGGTTGTGGGGGATGTGTGACTTGTGACGTTCCAATTATTGATGTCAGCATTGACAAGAACTGTGATGTTCTTGAGCTAGCTCCACTCATTCTCAGCGTCATACGCATGTGCGCACACGGTCCTGTGCACAACATAAAATGGTCCGCAAGAGAGTCTGCAATCATAGACTTTACATACTGTGCATCAATGTGCTGTCGCCGTTGTTGTTGATAGCTAGACAACGACGACGATGAATTGCCTGCTCGAATATAGGTGTTTACTGCTGGTGTACGATAATATGATGACAGTATATCTAACATTTGCTCCCTGAATAAAAGCTTTAGTGATGAAGCAGATGCAAACATAACATATGCAGGAAACATCAATAGTGAAGTGCTAGCATGGCATTTACACTCAACTACTGTACTGGTTGTTGATACATACTCATAGATTGTACCAGATCTAGTTGATATGCCTTTTGTTATATAACATTGTAAACACTGTCTGTCATAACTGTCCACAACCCGTTTCTTTGAGCTTCTGTTGCATGGTCTGTATATAGGATACACCTTACATAATGTGCACAGTAATGATGTATCATGCAACAACATGTCACTACTATGTCGCGCAACAGGAGTAAAAAACTCTTTGAATGTATACAATGCATGAACAACTGACAAGGGAAATGATGATGATGATCTGCTGTTGTGACTTACTGTACTCCCCATTACCTCCTTTTGATATGCTGTCATATCTGACACAATTAGATAACACAAATTGTCAAGAGCAATAGTGTAAACATCATATACACATTTAAGGGGAGGTGGTGACACGTCGGCAGCATAAAGCTCAACACCAGCGGGAACACTACCACTATGTCGATAGGCTCGTGGTATTACCAACGTAGATATAAACTCATCAATGACAGTCAACTGATGTTGTTGTTGTCCAATACTGGTGCTGTAATATAAGAGATTTAGATTTACATATATTACGACTACGTCAGTCGTTACAAGGACCTGCTAGAGATCAGATGATAGTAGTAATAGAGGACAACACTGTAATCATGGAAGAAGGAGACAGCAGCACATCGGCAGCAGCAAAGAAAGAAGACTCGTCATCGCTAAAGCTGTACAATAAGTGGACTACAGCATATAATGATAAAAGTAAAATAAATGAGTGCATGATGATGGATACTGTTGAGACTTTCGTATATCTCGTTCTTGCTGGTTCTACGAACACTGTTTCGAGCAGAAAACTCAAGAAAAAGACTCTTTTATTTTAGTAGCAGCGTCATTGATTCTTGCTTCTCGAATCTCTCTCTCTTTCTCATTTCTACTATCTCTTAAATATACTTTTCAAAACACGAATTCTTAAAATAAAACCCAATCATAAATCAGAA
>WIPJ01034833.1:19917-32550 GCA_018155075.1 Cassiopea andromeda | reverse complement strand
GGATACACGCAAGGAAAATGATTCAGACTAAAGTGCGTGTATGAACTAAACGAACAATGTGTTGCTGACGCAGATACTTAGTTTCTAATCTAAACAAACAAGAAATATTATATTAATGGTTTCGCTAAGGAAGGAGTCATACATGCGCAGCGCCAACTACACGGGACTGTAATGCATGCTGGCTGCGAGGCTGAGAAAACCGACAGATACATTCACGAACGAGGATATGAACAAACTTATAAACTCGTACATGAAGGCAAACAATCCAAGTCCGTACACAGACAGCTATTATCCACAATATCATGGTGTGGACTTTGTTGTATTCAATGTAAAGGCAAACAAGGCATTTGAAAGTATAAAGGCATATTTAACTTATAACCGCATGCTTGAGGCAAAGTATACACGGAATTATGGATACAGACTCACAAAGAGACGCGACTGTGTAAACTCATATTCGACAATAATTGAGTTACTCTTTACATATCCACAGCAATTAACACAATTTTCAAACAGTCCACTTGTGCAAGGACGAAAAAAGGCCGCCGCAGATCAACACAAAACAGTGTACTCATTTCTACAGACAAGTGGATTGTCTGAAAAGTGTCGTACTGAGTGGAGTGACCTTATTACAGCATGCAAACCATATGAGTATATATGTAACTCAGAATTTCTAACGCTTCTCAATACTCACTCTGGAGGTTGTTTTGCATCATCACAGGAATACACTCGCTTTCGCGCAGTTGTCAACAAATGGCAAGATGGAGATAGCTGCTGCTCAGGTGGTGGTGAGGCAGCAGCAGCAGCTGGGACGACAGATGATGACCATGAGTCTCGCCGGTCATCTGATAATGATGGCTGTAGTCGTCGATCATTTGCACCTCCACATCCATCAATTGGACAACTGCGAGAAGGAGGAGACTGAGGTATACACAGTGAAGACAATAAATCCAAGCTGTTATTCTTCGACACGGGAGATGATACGACCGCCAACACGGGTGATGATGATAATGGTGGTGGTGGTGGTGTTATTACTACAACAGAAACACCATCACAAAACAATGAGGTTGATCAAGAGCAAAGAAAACGGCATAAATTCTATTTAACTACAGGATTTATGCAACATGCTATCTGCGGATTACATAAATGGACAATTATAGCCAAGGATATCCATAAAGATACAAACACACTAATGTATCACAAACGAGAGTATGACAGTCGAGATGTAACAAATAATATTATAAAATCCCATGATTACATGATGATTCACAGTCCAGGAAAAGATCCATCATCGTCAAGTAATAGAAGCCGTAGGACATCTAAACAACAAGACAACAAAAACAGCAAATGTCAACATTCAAAGAAAAAAACCCTTCCTCCTGCTGCTAAAAATCGTAAGAGAAAAGCTTCTGCTGCTGCTGAAGATGAAGAGGATGCTGCTGCTATAAAACGAATAAAACACATGAAAGAAGAGGAAGAGACCGATACAGCAGCAGCAGCAGCAGCAAGTGATCCTGACGACTACAGCAGCAGCAACGAAAGCAGTGGCAGTGATGATGATGAACCCCAGCAACAGACAAAAGAAGACTAATTACTTACGACTAAACTCTTCATTTTCGTTGTTTTCTTTTATATAGTAGTAGTCTTGGTATTGTTGATTAGTAATGACCTCTTCTTCATATGCACTAGTAGTAGTGTCTTGTTGTAGATTATGATGATGTACAATATAATCGTCATAGTCGAACGTAAATATATGAAGTTGTGATGAATCATCCTCCTCTGTCATGATTTCTGTCTATCCGTCCTTTACTCTAAGTATCTGTCAGTAGAGTCGTTTATTATATAGTCATCAAGCCTTAAGATTATGACTCTATCTGGCGCTAGCCAATCACAGTCCTTAAATTTTTATACAACTGGCACTAGCCAATCACATTCCTTAACTTTTTATACAACTGGCGCTAGCCAACCACAGTCCATAAGAGGTCGATCCTTAAAATAAAGGCCGTACAAAGTCCATCCTTGACATAATAGCTGACTGGCTCTACAACTGGCGCTAGCCAATGAGAATATGGTGCTAGGTTCTATATATAGAGACAAGCTAGACACTCTTAGCACACATTGTAGAGCAAGCAACACAGCAAGCAACAAAAGACGATAGGACCAACAAGCGACAAGAGATCACATAATGGATTACACAACAGAAGGAATGCATATCTCCAACAATGATGATGAATCATCAGCAGTCCCAGCAGCACCTGCTGTTGAATCAAACGTAGTCGCTGACTCAGATATGCAGCAGCAGCAATGTAGCAGCAGCGCAACAGCAGCAGACTTAGAATCGGTAGCACCTGAAGCACCTCTTGCAGATCATGAATCTGACGACGATGAACCAGACGCAGCACCAGATGCAGCAGAGGAAGAGATAGTAGCAAATGATTATCAAGCCGTAGCAGCAGCGGCAGTGGTGTCTGACTTGCCTAGTCAACAATCTGAAGCAGCAGGAGCAACAGCAGCAGCGGATGAGTCAGCACCTTCTGCAGAGAATTCAGAAACAAGCACTGCCACTGCAGAGAATGTAAGTAATAATCCATTACTAAAAGAAATTAATGACTAGTCTCATCAACTATATCGAATTATAATGCTATGTAGACGTAAAATCGCAGCCAATAGTCAGGCACATTCCACTATAATTGGATTAGATGCAGCATTAGCGCGTATGCCATCAAACACTATGTCGCTTGTAAACACAATGTTAGAGATTTTTACATCGCTAATAATAAATGTACCAAACAGTCAAGATATGTTTGATATTGAGACCATACGAGAGGACTTGTTTAGATTTTATAACAACATATACTTGCATCGCGCTGTCGTCATCGTAGTCGAAGACTAGCATCGAAACTACGTCGACAACATCATTCATCCTCCTAAATGTATGATGTATATTATTTTAGATGAGAATACTATCGTCGTCAGTACCGTTGTTGACAAGAAAAAGTGTGGGGTGTGGTGCTGATGAGTTCATACACATTACAGAGGGATTTCCACAGTACCCTAAAATAAGTACTGTTATGGAAAATCCACCGTACAATTTTATAATAAGCAAAGTTGAAAAAGCGCGTTAATATTGCATTAATAGACTAATAGACACGAGCAAGGACTACTTGATACAATTGAAACTCAACATTTCAACATAATTTGGCTTATAAAACGCTATCATCACCCTACTCCACTGCTTCGTCGAGCAATTGCTAGTCAAGTATTGATGTCTATTTATAAAATGTTTGCCTCATTAACGTTTACATATAAGGGATGGAACATTCACGAATGTAATGAGTATGATTACAAGATACTAAAATTATTAAAAAACTGCACAATTACATTCTATACAACTAGTATATTAAATATAAACCGATATGACACAGAAGGCTTCAATACAATTTCTCCCCCACAATCGCTGTAAGTAGGTAGAACAACACTAACCAGCAGAACACACAACAAGACGAAATGACTACTGCAGCAGCAGCAGACAACAATAAGGACATGAACATTGTACATGTACAAACACCGTATCCGATACCACTACATAGAGGAATATCGGGAATATATTACTTCGGTAGAAAGAGAGAGGCACAGAAACGAGGAAGACATTGTTATTATTCATGCGATAGTATGGGATATAAGATTCCTTTACATCCGTACACATCAATACAACGGGATATTGGACAGTGCACTGCATTTTATCATGATCCATTAACATATGATGTATGGGTAGTATCGACAGAATTGGGGGAGCCGTCAATACTACACGATAAGCGTTTAGCCAGTCAGATATTATATAATCAAATATATTCTGGATGTACATTTCATGGACACATTCGTACATAATGGAAAACTGTATGTAACAATGATCTACACAGTTATCATTGGAATTATAGCAGCAATACGTTATTATCTACTACTTTTAAGAAAATCAGTTGTTACTGAATTGGAGACACAACGAGACGACAGACAGCACTTACGCAGCAGCAGCAGCAGCAAAACAATGATGGATAAGTCAAGAACTCTATCAAGAATGGGAATTATCTTTGTATTTGGAGTCAGTTATCTACTACTACTTGGTTGCAATACTACAGATGCACGATCATCTACTACAACTACATGCGATGAATGTGTCAGCGGGAAAAATGATGATAGTAAAAACGAAGAACGTGGTAATAATGGAAAACTATATCCCGTTCAAACGTTTTTTGTCAAAACTGGTGAAGGACAGGCAGATGAAATGGCTCACCAATTTGCAAAATATGGAAAATATCACAACTATCTAACCGTTAACCAGATAAAATCCAAATTCTGTCTGGGACACTCTGTTATACTCAGAGTGTCAACAGACGATACAGAATTGTGTAATCAAAAACATGCAGTGTGGCCAAACAGACCAGAAGTTGATTGGGTAGCAGATGCATTACGTAACCAGCTAAAAGACGTCTACTATATTCAATTTGAATCGTATACCGAACCAGCTCCAAAAGACGATAGCACTCATCAGTACGAAAAAATACCAAAAATTCTAATAAACCTCAACAGCGGAAACAGATCAACAACAATATAACCGTGCGTGTACATCATGCTTGCTGTGTTTTTTTTCGTTGTAGATATTGTCGTATCGACATTGAAACTGTTTGTATTACAATTACAAGGAACTCAACTATCATTACAAACATGTTTAGGAGCATTAACACGTGCAATGGGGGATTTAAAAAGACACACTGAAACATTGTTTCATAGACATGATGGTTTACTAAAGTTTGAGATAGAGAACATTAGGAAGGACACTGAAGACGATTTATCTAGATTATCACATATAGTATCAACAACTAACAAACTTGCATTGATGAACAAGACCCAACTTGCACTATTAGCCAATGATTTTAACCATCACTCATGTGAGGAGAGATTTGCACACTCATTTTCTACCTCTTGCAGCATGATGATGATGGATACTACTACTCCTACAGACACCACGATGGTGGAAGACGACAGACAGATTTCAGAGTATGTTCGAGATATGGAACTGAGACGTGCAGCATGAAAACAGACAACTTGTTGTGTGTCAAAAAAGATGCAGCAGCATTAACAGCTATTCTTAATCAGTACAATCGAATGAACTCTGTATTTGATGATTATCAAGTAGCTACAACACTTTTATCTAGACTCAATAATACTACTCTTTTATAGAGCACAACTCATCATTACCTAAAGAGACGCTACGGACGATGTACAAGAGATTCTTGCTTCATTCATCATGTTAAACAGCCATGATTAACGAAAGAACCTACCGCATGCACTGCGACTCAATGCATAAGAGATAAAAACACTAATGATTATGCATGGATGGGTGAGGATGGCTATTTTAGATGCAACAGTTGGTTTTGTTATGACTTAACTGATGGCAAAAAATGTGATTTGTGGCACAGCTCATTAGCTAATTGCCTGGAGGACTTTACTGCAGAGCACGAATGGTACAGAAACATAGAATGGACGGACTTTTTTAATCACATTGATGACAACACCGACAGCCTAGATGAATTTTGTGATTGTTATCATATCATCAACACAGCTCTCAATCGATTACCGGCAGATGCAAAAGATGAAAAAGGCAATATATTCATGGGTATTCCAATCTATATAAGATCAAAATACATGAACATTAAAGCTGGCTATTTACAACAGCTAGATGCTCTAACATCACTAGTCAACAACAATCCACCTAAGAAAGTCGCCTTTGTACTATCTGGACAAATACTGACCATATACTGCAAACATATCATTTGAAGCAGGACCAAAACAGACCTGGTGGACAAAACATGATGATTGATAACACAAGAAAAAGATCTATTTAGATTAGGCAACAATATGATGACAGACATTCATACAGACAGTATGGTTGATAACAAACGCACGCCGCTGCATATCTCATTCGTTCATTCGTTTGTCTAGAGATCATCATCACGAGAAACAACACAAAGACACAGAGGACATTCTGCATGCAGAGCGCTAAATAATGCTATTAGAGATAACACAATGAACACTATTCTACAGCATCATCGCGGTATTTGCTGGCCTCCACTATACGAACGAACAACAATATGTATATACTGTTGGGCAAATAATGATCGAACGCCATTAAGTAGCACATCTCAAGATACCCATTATGCACTATACGGTCACTATCCACTACTCAGCAGAATATTAATTTGCATACTTTGTGGTAGACAACAAAGCAATCACGGTCACATGTGGCAGCATTTTGACCCTCATGATTACTGATTATTTTCTAGATGTCAACATCATCACTACAGGAACGACGACGAAGAAGAAAACGAGATCATGATGATGCCCCCACACAACCACCAGAATTATCACCAAACTCGAAACTGTTTAAATTAGAACATGAAGTGGGCTTTATATATACCAAACTACGATATCACAACGCACGAATACACAATCTCGAAAACCCTCCACCACCCTCACCACCAAATTCTAGTAGAACAGAGGATGAGGAGAACAATGAGGATCTGAATTCCAGTAGTAGTATATTAGCAACACCAATTACATCATCCCCACCCTCTTCTCCCACCTCTGCACTGTACAATGATGATGAGCGTAACCGCACTATCACAGAATACAAGGAACCCACCACCACTGGAAAATACGGAGGTAATTCTCCATATTTTCCATCCTTGGAAGAGCCCCCCTCATGCGATAGTAATGATACAGCATTGGAATATCAAAACTATCAAATAAAGCCTCAAGTATACTCTAGAATGTCGTTCTACAGTGGAGAAAATCATTGTCATAGCATATTATGTGTAGGAATCAAGGTTAAATCTTGGCACACATGCATGACCGACTGTATACACCACCTAGTTAACACAAAGGAAAGGATAACAGAAATTGACTGGCACGACTTTGGGACAAAATGTATAACGCGGATTAAAGATGATTACGAATACTTGGAGGCGTACGATAGATTGCGTAAAACTGTTGCTCAAAGATTCTCTGGTTACTACAACCAGTACATGGGAGATCTTCCAGCCGATGCACATTTACGAGCAATCAGAATCAGATATAGCGTAAAACACTTGTCCAAACTAGAATACGATGATATCAAATGGTGGAAAAACATTGTTTGGAAAGACGTACTTGACGATTTACACTATATGCAAACACGCAACACAAAACACTGGCTTCAGGCTTACAGTGCACTACTTACGGCAATCAGCAATATAGAACAAGACTCAAAATGTGATAAAGATGGACAAGCCATAACATTCCCATTGACATATCATTCCCTCGAAATAGAATTTGCACATAGAAATTTTCACAAACCACCTTCTTTTGTAGATGGATGCCCCCACTGCAGACGAGAACAAGAACAATATGAACGAAACGAAATCTATTTCTTGTAGCTGCTACTGTAGTGCTAGTTGTTGTTTAATACACATACTGCTAATTACACTGATAATATTGTGCTGTGTACTAGTATACTTGTGCTTATCATTATATCTTATTATTACAGACGGCACAGGTCTATGAAAAGGGATTCAGACATAGATTTGTAGAGCTTGCAGAAGAGGAAGACCATGCTATAAACATAGCAGTAGAGATTGGGCGATCCCTACTCGACGTCATGACCTACAAACCACATTATATGATGAATGTCCAGAAAATACTGTATTAGAATTTTTACAAATTAGATCTGAAACGACGAAAACTTAATGACAATCAAGGAATAAGAATTATATATAATAATGATTTTTCAGCAGGTATTCACATATTCGTCAGCAAACACGCCCCCACAATCGTCCTGCAAGAGTGATGATGTAGCACCACCACCACCATCACATAATGATGATGATACTGAACTATTTGCTATTTTATGTCAACATATATATTTACGTATACTAAATAACTTTAACAAATACAAAAACTCCACCACTGCCCAACCGCACATAGAGCCGCCTCAAGACCGCATAATCCTCCCAATTCCTCTCCGTAGACTCGCCGTCCTCCAAATAACACTTGTCATCCTGTTGTTAGATATGGAATTTATAGTAGACGAAGAGCTAATGGACTACATAGAAAGTAGATATATATATATATATATTTTGCTACTCATCTAATCCCCGTGTTTGTTTCTCTTTAGATATCACCACCTCCCAAAGATGATCCTCCCAAATATAAATTAGGAATTTATAATAAAAGAACGAACACGATTGTATGCGGTGGTAAGATTCCCAATATCGATGCTGTTAAAGACCTGCTCCCACCAGATGATGATCCTACTAAAGAAATTACAATAGGACTGTATAATAGAGATACTAAACAAATGCTGTGCTGTAAGGTTCCTGGTGGTATTGGAGCTGTTACAGACGTGTTAGACTTATTTGATCAATGTATAATAAGCAGCAGCATGTAGTAGAGAAACCTGAACGTTAGAAGTCCATCCTCCCTATCTCTTTATTTTTTATCTACAGAAATATCAACCAAAAACACAGATGCTCAATGCACGTGCAGTTGCATTAACAAGAACATTACTCAGACCAGGCGGTCATGAAAAACTCCCACTATCTCCTGCCTTCAATGATTTAGGAGATACGTCTTTAGATGATGATGATTTAGTATTGAAAGTAACAATCAACAGTAGTAGTAGTATATTTTGTTTAAACCTCTAGCTAGACTAGAGATTATTATGTTTACTGGTAGTATGTAGAACACGAACAATCACTAGAAAAAATTATAGTAGACGTGCTAGTATATATGTAATAGTTTGAAATTAAACTTTGGTTCATTTTATTATTCATGTAATAAAATGCTTATGATTACTATATAATATATACTACTACATACTGAAAAAATCTTCTGTTACGTCTCTGTCTCTACCTCATAGGGTGCTGATAAGTTATCAACAGCAAAGTGTACATCTGTAACAATGCCAACCCAAAATGGATTTACATTTGCGGGAGAAGTAAACATCAATGTTACAGATCGTGGATATCTAGAAGTGCTCTATAGAACTACTCCACAACACAAAATACTAACGTCTTCAATGTCCCACAAAGACATATTAAGTCATTTCACAGCTGAAAAAGATTATATCAGTGGAAAATATCATCTGTACAGAAAAGATCTACAACCCGAAAATCCTCTTTTAAGCACAATAATAGATGACATAAAAGTCACAGTTGATGAGGAAACTGGAGATATTACTATAACTCCATTATTTCCTGCAGATAATGACAAAAGTACATCAATGCCACAAGACGGACATTGAAGCATTAGACTTTATAAAAAACAATAATTTACAATCGTATTCATTATATACAGTTATTGATTCTAAAACTGGTGAATACTTTATCAAATTAGAATACTAGTAGTAATTTGTTTATTATTATCTATCTGCAGACGAGTGATTCAATAATATCTATATACACACTAGCGGGTACATTGGTTAAAGTACATTCACGCCCAAAATGTTGCTGCAAAATAGTACGTAATCAGAACATTGACATATAGTCACACTTATTTACAGATCATCAAACGTCAAATGATGAAGAGCAAAATGTCAATTGACATATATGAAGGTAAGAGTAGAGGACTTACAACATATTTTGTTAAAGAAACTGGTGCAATGATTACAGTAAAACCTACAGAGTTTCCATCTATAAATATTACAGACGATGGATTATTAGAATGCAGATATCATCCATACAAGAAAAGACAACGTATGAAATCAGAAGAAAAACAATATCTCATTACAAAAAATGGACCTAATAAAGCATACTCTTTATTTCCTACTAAGAATGCACTATTTTCTGGACCCTGTTGTATAGTAAAAGAGGCTCATATAATTACATCAAATCCACACAATGGTCATGTAGAATTTGTTAAGAAAATATAACTACATAATTATATACTTGTTTTTTTTGTCGTTATATTCTAAAAGCAAAAAGGGAGCCCTGGAATGCACCTCTGCGAACCCTCCCCCAAGGCAGATGTGACTAATATAGGAAATCATGAGAATGGAGTCACATAGTGAAGGGGAGCGACCCCAGAAATACCTCTCAGGGCTGATATGCAAGTATTTATATCCTCTATTTATAATCAACTCTACCACTCTTACCTACCATTATGGGACTTTTTTCGCGCATGCAATCTACACCCATCCTTAACATTATGGACCTTTTCATCTTAACTCTAAGGCCCATCAACCACCACTCCTTACTTCTAAGGCCCACTTGACACTTAACCAATACCTTATACAATAGAAACGAAAACGAGGCCTGTCGTTTGACGGTCGGATAACACCGACCTTATATACTACTTATGATTTAACTGTTAATCCTGATGTCATTGAGGTTACATTGCTTTTTCACAGTCAAGACTTTGAGTGGCTTTTTGGGCCATTCAAAAAGTACGTAATGCTTAGGGGTGGGGGTATGATAAGTGTTGTTACAAACTGCTACAGGGGGTGGGGGTCATAGCTCTTTTGGTATGCAACAGGGACACTTTTTTCAACATGTATTTTTTCTTGCAAGTACATCGAGGTTTAGCATAAAATTAACAGCTGTTTGTGCATGTATGTGTCCTCTACTGTTCTAAAGCATTGCTATGATGTCCGCAGACATTCTTAACTGCCAAATGCATCCCATTGCGTCACTTCATGATGTTCATTCACTATAGCTTCTAACAAGCAACTTCTATTTCTCATTTTTGGTAGATACTGTTCATATACATTTTTCATTTTTCTTATGCTTTTACGCATCTCTTCATTTCTTGTCTTTAACATCTTATAAAGTCCTGGTAATTCTTTTAATTCTTTAGGAAATGTTGCTGTTACCTCTTTCTCCTCATTTTCAACTCTCTCACGTATCTTTTGAACGGAGAAACAACAAGGACTTCTACACTCCATCCCATCTCACACCGAAATGATTTAAAAATAGAAGTACTTTATTCTTAACTCTTCTTGAATCTCCTTCACAATACTAAATATTCTTTCCATCAACTGCGCATTCGTTATTTTTTTCAGCCTATGTTGATCTATCAATGTACTAGAAGTTTCTGAGTCGGTTAGAGAAATCCATGATGCTAAATCTCAGAGCTGCTTGCTCACCACCTCTATGATTGCTTCTCAAACATCGATAGCATGAGCCAAGACGTTTTGCCACATGCCAGTGTTCTGCGGGGCTTTTTTGCTTGACATCATTGCAAAACCAGAGCGAATCATTCTTTGTCTTGCATAATCGACACACAACTTGACCTCTCCTGCCAGCTTTGATCAAAGAATGAGTGTGAATCTTTCTGTCTAGATCCCAATCCTTTAAGTGTTTCTGCTGCCACTGTTTGGAATTCTGCTTCTTTGATTTCCACTGATGTAAGGTTTAAACACACTCTGATTTGCTGTGCTAAAATACCCAACCATTGTAAGTAGCAAGCATGACAACTGTTAGCTTCCTTTGCACCTTTATGTATAAAGATCCATTTCCAAGTTCCTCGCCTCTTCCAGCTTCCTGTAAATTGATCACAAGTACATCAAGCAAGTCTGCTAATTTGTCTACATCTCTTGCATTGCCTGGCCTAATGGCCGCCTACAGAGCAACCATAGGCAGCGTTCACACGGGGCCTACCAAATATTTGGCTGCTCAAATATTTGCTCAAATAGAGGTACTAATGCAGTTTCGTACCGCCTTGCCCTCAAGACTGCCCACAACAAGCCTGGGGTAGATCTAGACAGATGCCAATAAGAATATATCTACAGCACCTCAAGCAAAGAGAAGAAAAAAGCATGATGCTGCTGAATTGACACTTTCAAAATCACTGGCAGATTATGATGAAATGTTGCTGAACTCAATGACAGATGACAAGGATGAGGATGCATTATACTGCCGTAGTCTTATACCCATCATGAGGGACGTACCAAAGAGACAAAAGAGACTTGCCAAAAGTAGAACTAGTCAGGTGCTCGTTGACCTTAATTATGATGAGGAGTAAAAGCTAAAATATGGTGTAAAGAGCTAAGTGAGCAAGCTTTGTAAATGATTTTCTAAAGACAATAGATGTTTTACTGCATTAGGTCAACAAACTGACTATGCAAAAAATGTTGGTAGCAATAGTATTCACGTTGTTGCAACTATATGCCTTCTTCACGTAAGTATGATAGTACGTGTTTAGGCTGAGTATATGAAACTAATGTACGGGAATGGCAAAACAGTTCTTGCCTAGTAAACCTTCTGAACTCTCTCCACTTTTCATTCACTAGATCCTTCTGGAGACCAACAGTAGTTTTTGAACTTGTTGTGTACTGTAGATGCTTCCTAAGAATAGTTATTTGAGCCTGTTTGCTGTATTTGCTGAAGACCACCAGTTTTTCGATATTCTCTTATTTATCTTAGTTTAATACTCAAATTAAACTTGTATTCTTGAGCCACCAAAAGGTGTAGATTCCCCCAAAGAGTGACGATTCACTTCCTTGTTTAGTGCTCTATTTAATCATAACAACAGAAATGCTGCAGAGCAATAAAGGTGGTGTCTACATTAGACAACATAACGCAGAAAGAACTCAATTATGCACTT
>WIPJ01034791.1:15033-29477 GCA_018155075.1 Cassiopea andromeda | reverse complement strand
TTCTTTGGATGTTCATAAAATGACTCAAAATGTAAGTTGAGCTACTTGTGCCTCCCAAAGAAAGGCTATATTCTTTAGATTTTCATAAAATGACTCAAAATGTAAGTTGAACTACTGTTGCCTCTAAAAGTAAGGCTATAATCTTTGGATTTTCATAAAATGACTCAAAATGTAAGTTGAACTGCTTTTGCCTCCCAAGGTAATGCTATAGTGTTTGGATTTTCATAAAATGACTCAAAATGTAAGTTAAACTACTTTTGCCTCCCAAAGTAAGGCTATAGTCTTTGGATTTTCATAAAATGACTCAAAATGTAAGTTGAACTACTTTTGCCTCCCAAAGTAAGGCTATAGTCTTTGGATTTTCATAAAATGACTCAAAATGTAAGGTGAACTACTTTTTTCTCTCAAAGTAAGGCTATATTCTTTGGATGTTCATAAAATGACTCAAAATGTAAGTTGAGCTACTTTTGCCTCCCAAAGTAAGGCTATAGTCTTTGGATTTTCATAAAATGACTCAAAATGTGAGTTGAACTACTTTTGCCTCTAAAAGTAAGGCTATAATCTTTGGATTTTCATAAAATAACTCAAAATGTAAGTTGAACTGCTTTTGCCTCCCAAAGTAAGGCTGTGGCCTTTGGATTTTCATATATAAATAAAAAATAAATTAAATGTATTGTGCTTCCAAAAGTAGGTCTTTGGAATAGCTCAAAATGTAAATAGAAATGTTTTTGCCTCCAAAAATAAGGGTATAGTACTATAATGTTTACAAATGAAGTCAAGCTTTATTTGAATGTGTTGTGCATCCAAAAATAAGGCTATAGTCTTTGGATTTTCATACATTGACTCAAAAGGTAGAATTAAGTTCTCCTCCCTCAAAAAGTAAGTTTATGACCTTCGAATTTTCAAACAGAAAGTCATACTTACTTTCAATGTATGTCTTCCAAAAGTAATGTTATAACCTCTGGATTTTCATGCAATGCCTCAAGGTGTAAGATGACCTGCCATTGCCTCCAAAAGTGAGAACATAGTCTTTCGATATTCTTAAAATGATTCAAAATGTAAATTGACATACTTTTCCTTAAAAAAGTAAGGCTATAGTCTTAGTATTTTCACACATCAGTTCAAAATAAATTTCAATATACTTTCCTTCGAAAAGAAGGGCTATAGCCTTCGTATTTTGGAACAAGTCAAAGTTAATTTTAATGCCTTTTTTTTCCAAAAGTAAGGTTATATCCTTCGAACTTTCCAACATCAATGTGAAGTTAATTGAATGTATTTTACTTCAAAAAGTAAAGCTAAAGCCTTTGAATTTTCACTCATCAAGTCAAAGTTAGTGTCAATGTTTTTACCTTCCAAAAGTAAGGTTATAGCCTTTGAATTGTCACACATGACGCCAAACTGAATTTCAATGTGTTTTCTTTCAAAAAGTAAGGCTATAGTCTTTGAGTTTTCACCCAACAAGCCAAACTGAATTTCAATGTGTTCTCCTTCCAAAAGTAAGGTTATAGACGTTGAATCTTCACACATCAATGGAGAGTTGATTCTATTGTATTTTCCTTCCAGACGTATGGCTATAGCTTTTAAATTTTCATGCATCAAGTCAAACTTCATTTCAATGTATTTTCCTTCCAAAAGTAAGGCTATAGCCTTTGAATTTTCACTGATCATTTCAGACATAGTTTCAATGTATTTTCCATCCAAAGGTAAGGTTATATAGCTTTTGAATTTTCACACGTCAATGCAAAGTTAATTTTAATGTATTTTCCATCGAAAGGTAAGCTACAGCCTTTAAAGTTTCACCCAACAAGTCAAACTTAATTTCAATGTGTTTTCCTTCCAGAAGTAAGGCTATAGCCTTTGAGTTTTTATATATTAAATCAAACTTAACTTCAATGTATTGTCATTCCAGAAATAACGTAATAGCCTCTGAATTTTCACCCATCAATGCAAAGTTAAATTTATTGTATTTTCCTTCCAAAAGTAAGGCTTATAATAGCCTTGGAATTTTCAAAGATCAAGTTAAAGTTAACTTCAATTTGTTTCCTTCCAAAAGTAAGGTCTTAGCCTTTGAATTTTCAGACAAAAATGCAAACTTAATTTCAATGTATTTTCCTTCCAAAAGTAAGGCTGCAGCATTTCAAGCTTCACACATCAAGTCAATGTTACATTTAATGTATTTGCCTTCCAAAAGTAAGGTTATAACCTTTGAATTTTCACACATAAATGGAAAGTTAGTTTAAATGTCTGTTCGTTCAAAAAGTAAGGCTATAGTCTTTGGATTTTTTTCACCCATGAAGTCAAAGTTAATTCTATTGTATTTTTCATCAAAAAGTAAGGCTATAATAACCTTGGAATCTTCAAAGATCAAGTCAAAGTTAATGTCAATGAATTCTCCTTGCAGAAGTAAGGTTATTGCCTTTGAATTTTCACACATAAATGGAAAGTCAATTTAAATGTATTTTCCTTTGAAAAGCAAGGCTATAGCCTTTGAATTTTCACACATCAAGTTAAAGTTAATTTCAATTTGTTTTCCTTCCAAAAGTAAGGGCATAGCCTTTCAATTTTCACGCAGTTAGTCAAGCGTAAGTTGGATGTATTTTGCTTCCAAGAGTAGGCCTATAGCCCTTGAATTATCACATAATAAGTGAAACTTAATTTGAATTTAATTTGCTTCCAAAAGTAAGGCTATAGTCTTCGGATTTTTATGGAATAGCTCAAAATGTAATTTGGACTTTTTTGCCTCCAAAAGTAAGGCGATAGTGCTTGAATGTTTACACAATAAGTCAAACTTAATTGGAATGAATTTTGCTTCCAAAACCAAGCCTAGTCTTGATTTTCATAAAATGTCTCAAAACGAATGTTGAAATTCTCTGCCTCCAAAAGGAAGGCTTTAGCCAGAATTCTCACTAAATACATCAAGATTTTTTTGGGTGCCTTGTGCTTCAAAAAGTAAGACAATTTTTTGGACTTTTAGAAAATAGCTAAAAATTTAGATTGAGCAGGTTTTGCCTTTAAAGGCAAGACTATACACGTTTTTTCATTATAAAAAAGTTTATAAGAAAATGAGGCTCAAATCGTCAAAATATTAAGAAAATCGTAAGAAAATCACGAGACTCAATTTCCAAAATTAAGTGTTTTTATTGGCGAAAAATCGGTATTTCGTCGCTATTGCATTCAAAATGTTAAAGGTGGAGTTCAAATTTAGGTATTTAGGTATTTAATTTCTGCAAAAGATAAGAAAAAATTAAGAAAATCTCAGGCTCAATTTTAGGAAAAGTTAAGAAAATTGAGGCTCAGGCAAAATGACGGTTTTCTTATAAAAAAAACGTGTAATTGGATGAAATTTAAGCATTTCTCCTGCAAAATTAAAGCTGTAATGCTAACATTTGGTGAATCATCAACCGCCTAAATACATCCATTGAATTTTGGCTACTGAAATATGAACTGAAACACAACCGCGACTATGTTTTGCCAAAACGCTAGCTTAGGGCATCTTTTAAAATTCACTTCTTGGCCAAGTAAATAAGAACAAAATTATATTCGTATTAAAAACGAATGGAAATATAAAGAATGATAATAAATTTTACAAGTAGTGCAAAGTGGTAAATTTACTACATTAGAGATTTTAAACATTTTCATCTGCAGCAGAAATGTAGCGGATCAGCGTTGCAGTTACATTAGTCTTATGCTAGAAATATTCAAGACAAAAAACAACCTTAACCCAACTTTTGTTAAGGGTATCTTTGCAGAAAAATATTGCTATTATAGCCTGCGAAATCCGAATCATTTGCAACTGCCGAAAGTAAGAGCAACAAAATATGGAACAGAAAACATTCGGTTTAGAGACTGCTACTTGTGGTCCTCACTGCCCAATAGTCTGAGACAGTGACACTTTGCAAGAATTTAAAAGGAGAATAAGACAGCGGGATGGAAGTTGCTGCAACTGCAGATTGTGTAAAGTTTTTATTAAGGATTTAGGTCTTTTAGATTTGTTTGTATTTAACAATTGTTTGTAATTATATCGTTGTTAGTTCTTTTTCTCTTTAGTTTTAGCATTAGTTGGCCTTAATTAGTGTTTTTAGCTAAATAGTAAATAGCCAACTATAACGATGATGATGATGACGATGATGATGATTATGATGATGATTATGATGATGATGATGATTATGATGATGATTATGATGATGATGATTATGATGATGATTCTTTCCATGCATTTCTGCAAGTTGAGATCTACACAAATGCAAAAGTATCTTTGCCCAAGTAGGTTTGACATTAGAAACGTTAAAAACTGGAAAAAGATATACATTTTATCTGTAGAGATCTAAAGTTGTGCTGGTACAACGTGAAGGAAATTACAACAAATCTAGTTTCATACCGGTACAGTTTAAATGCAAGTGATCCGCAACAATTGTATATCAGATGAAAATTTAACAAACAGTATATGGTCACTGTGCAACACATAGAACAGGCATGACATTTTATAAATTTCAGGTCACAGTCAGTCTTACGCAAAAACAAACCCAGCTGGCACGAATTTTTATATTTATAGAAACAGAAGACAGGTAGAACGAGAGAATAGACTAGTCCAAACGAAGCCTCTGGAGGGGAAAGGCCAGTTATACATAAAACTGTCAGCCAAAAAAACAAACAGTATCGTGGTTTATCAACAAATTCTGTTTGAAATGTGTGTATGTGATTGAGTGTTGAGGGAAGCAAAATTAGATCTACGTGGCCTATGATGGTCCTCGGATTGATATGCAAAGAAATAGAAAATACGATAAGACAGGTTCCTTTAAAAACAATCCACAAAGCACGGATTCTGCATGGATATGACACACACATTCGATGAATAATGGTATCAACTCGTGTAAAAATCTACTCCTATTGTTACATCGTCACATTGCTTCAAATTTCGAAGAGAAATCTTTCTAGTTTGTTTAAAGTAATGGAATTTTCTAGCAACACTGATAATACAATGATAAACACCATCAACTACATTATCATCTATCTATAAAACTCTAGTAATTTTAGCTTCAAGGAAAGTGTTCCGGGTAGCATCAAACACTTATTCTTAGAATATGAAGATCTCACTATTAATTCCAAGAAATCTTCCTCAATACACCACTGTGCCGAATTTCTTCTGGCCAGCGATTGTGATTTAAGCCTGGTGATTTCCAATCTTTGAGCTAAACACAATATCGTGCAATAAAACTCTAGAACACGTGACATAGAGTTACGTCATTTTTATCATGATTGGTCAATACGTTTTCTCTTCCCACCAAAATCGTGGCTTTGTTGGGCAAAAACCACGTATTGACCAATCATGAAAAAGATGACGTAATGGTCAGGTCACGTATTCTAGCCTCTCAGTGTAGGCGACAACTGTCAACCATTCTGATTGGCATGCAGAAGTCAATGAGAGTCCTCGCTAGGCTGCTATTTTTCAAATTAATTTGGATACATAGTGTGACAATCCAAAAGCTATTACCACAAGAAGTGATGGGACATAGGAGCAATTCAAAAAGTACGCACACTCTGAAGGGGGGAGGTACCCCAAAATACGTACAAAAACGCACAAGGGGGAGGGAGCTTCTCAAGGAACGTACGTACGTTCATGTAATTTTCAAATAGTAACTACTTGCAAACCATCCTAAATAAACAAAACTGTCTTTTAATACACGGAAAATAGCATTTTCATTTATATTCATACCAGCATCTATTAATTTCTAGAGTTCTCAAGTACATATCAAGTTCTGCAAATTCTGAAATTACCGAAATAAACAATGGTAGTAAATGTTTAGGCGGGAGGGGGGTGTGATGATCTGAAAGTACGTACGCTCAGAGGGAGGGGGTACCTTGAAAACGTAGAAAAGCGTACACGGGGGATGGGGGTGTCCAAAAGTTAATGAAATTGATCGTACATACTTTTTGACTGGCCCCCTAAGAAATCATCGCTGTTCCTAACTAGTCAAATGGCTAAAATAATCAATTCAAGAATCGCTAAGACGTTCTATTTCCATAAGACATACTGGGCATAACTGAATACCTACAGCTACTACTACCATCACCTTATGTAAAAGACAGGGCCTACGTCAACTGCAGTGTATCATCATCTTTAATTCTGTTTTGGGATTCCTTCTGCTTTGTGGATGCATCGGCCTGATCCGGACCGCAACACGTTTGCTGTGCACAGTCTTTCTCCGGCCCACATTTCAGGATGCAGCCATCGTCAGAATCGGAATTCTCTTCAAATTCCGGTTGGATGGTTGTGGAGTGAATTCCTTCGTTGTGAAAGAACTCTTTCAAATCGTTAGCTATTGCCATGTAGTCATGGATGTTCTGACATCGAACATGTGCTGAGGCTATGGGAGAAAAATATGACACTCGTGTTAGCCATCACTGAGCTTGATTCCAGAAAAAATTCCAAGCGAAAAAAATGATGTCAATCAGCTACACTCTTCTGTTTATAAGAAAAAAGTTTATACGAAAATGAGGCTCAAATGCTCAAATGGCCAAAATCTTAAGAAGATCTTAAGAAAATCACGAGGCTCGATTCCCAAAGTTAAATGTTTTTGATTGGCAAAAATCGATATTACGTAGTTTTACATTCAAAATATGAAAGATGGAATTCAAATTCTAGTAAAAAAGCTGAACAAAGAAAGTGTAACCCATTTTAGCCAGCTTATTTCAGCAAACGTTAAGAAAGTTTTAAGACTCAATTTCAGGCTCAATTTCGGGAAAAGTTAAGAAAATTGAACCTCATGCAAAATGATGGTTTTCTTATAAAAAAACAGACGTGCATTTTGTTCTGTTCCTTGACAGAAATTTCCACATCTCCCGTGAATGAAATTTGTTCAGCGGGGAGTGACTCGCTTTCGTTTTTGGAATCAGGCTGCACTCCTCAAGCATAACAGTCCATACCCAGAAGAAATTGGCGCAAGAGCGTCAATTAGCACATGCACCATTGTCTGCACAAGCGATTGGTCTTAACTATTTGGAAGTGCACGTGCGATCCAAGAATTGCGTATCCGTAATACAGACTTTCTTGTTACTGAAGCATTCAAAATGTTTATTTAGGATAAAACAGGATGGAGCAGAGTTATCAAAGCAAAAGGTGACAGTCACTAGTGTTCCAGTTGCGACAAGGACATTCTTATTTGGCATGTGCGATTGCAAGGTTGACAAGTGGTGTTGTCACCGGCGATTTTTCGCTCGTGCCGAGGATTTTGCACGTACGATCGCACGTGCCTTCGGGTATTGACTGACTCGTATGTTATCATACTTCAAATAATCAACGAGATTCTTCAAATTTTCGCATTTTAAATGTGGTTTAGTTTATAATCAATCATAAGCAAATTTTTCTGAAAAGGAAAATAAATAGCATGGTTGACTCAGAATTATGCCAAATGGACACCAAATCAGTTGATGGAGTTACCTTGCAGAAATAATTATATAATGAATAAAAATGAAAAATGAAAGAAAAGAAAAACGAGCCAGCCCTAGCTGAAGAAAACTCGCTTTCGGGGGATGTGGAATTCCTCCCCTGTGCAAAAGTCGATGAAAGGGAGTAATCTTTTCTACGTAGTCACCGTTACAGTCGAAGCTTAGAACAGAAGTTGCCTAAAATTTACCGAAGAAGGTGAGATTCTACCGAAAGACAATAAAATTACCAACAGATTTTTTACACGGAAAGGCTGTTGCACTACCACTGCTTTCTACTTTGACAAGCAGGGTTCATACTCAATACGTGAATCAAAATTCCCTGACTATTCCCTGATGTGTCCCTGACTGTCAGTCAAAAATTGCCACTTTTTCTCTGACCGTCATTTCGCATATTTACAAAACTAGATAAAGAAAATGGAACCGAATAGACATGTAATCTACATGTACTTGCTTATAGCACTATGTTAAATGATAAAGTTCAAATAGACTGACAGAACATGGAATAATCACATCGTGAGCAGCCATGCAAAGAGTAAATGAAAATGATATGTAGACAAAGCAATTTGTTTTCCTTGACTTTCCCCTGACATAGAAAAAAATAATAGAAAACTCCCAGACTGTTCCAGGTTTTCCTTGACTTCTCGTTAAAAATGGCCTGTTTTCCAGGTTTCCAGGTTTTCGAGGTTCAGCATCAACCCTGACAGGCCTCTGTCTATAATACCATCATTCAAAAAGATATTGAAAAAATTACATGAAATAATACCTATGATTTTATTGCCAGACAACTGCCATATATGGAACTCATGAATGCTAATGACGCCATCAATCTGTCCCATGAGTTTTTCCTGAATCTCCTGGATTTTCAAATGTGTTGGAACTGTCTGCATTAATATCATCGATGACTCCTTCAACAGAGGAATTGAAGTCTTCAAAATGATCATAACCATTAGAATACTCATCACTGGGTCAATGTACATGGTCCATTTGCCAGATGCGAAGTGTATCACCAATGCATTGATTATGACAATGACGGAGCCAAGGGCATCACCTAACACATGAAGGTAGACGCCACGGATGTTAAGTTGGGCAGACTTCTTCGGTAACTTCTCTTTTTTGGCAGTTTTATTTTTGATAGTCTGAAGCACCAGTGTTTCTTCACCTGGAAAGAAATGGAATGTGTAAACAGTAAGAAGGGATTGATAGGTTTAGGAGATACCAGAGAAATTCAGCAAGCGTTGAGGTATTTTTGGGAAAATAATGGATGAAAAGTCATCCAGATTTTCCATGTTCTGTGGCAACCATGTACAATAATACTGCAAAGAACACCTCAGCCAAAATACGCGCTTCTTATATACGCTTCCATATACGCTTCTATATACGATTCTTTATAAGAAACACTCTGCTGTATACTTAGGCGTTGCTAATATCATATCAAATCCAGCCCCAGATGTTTCTTAAACGCTTCTTAAAGTTTTCGAAAATTCCAGCATCAAATAACCCAGTTTAGGCAACTGTGATACAAGAAATAGAATTTCCAGGTTTTGAACCCGTTTAAACTATACTACTTTCATACAAATACGGCATGGAAATGTTTTCGTATGAAAACGGAATAGTGTAAACGCTACAGTATCTTCTAATGCAATAGTCTTCATTTAATGCAGGATAGGAAAACGATTCAAGGTAGATGGTAGGCCAAAACGGAACATTTCCATGCCGATTTTGTATGAGAACGGCAAGTTGTCTATTCTATTCTTAATCCCACCTATTTTTCCACCCCCGCCGTTTATTCCAACCCCCAATAATTAATTTTCCAAAAATTTTCCATCTCCCCCCGACTATTCTCACCCACCGATTATTCAGTACTCTACAGTACATATATGTTTCTTATAAAAAAACGTGTAGGCAAGAACAAAGCACACTCTGGTCTTCAGAGCGTGATCACATGGAAGTTAGCAAAGGAAAAATAACCAATAGGAAACATTTATCTTTCAATACCGGAGTGATGGCTCAGTGGTAGAGTTACTGCCTCACAACCGGTAGGTCGCAGGTTTGAGCCTCGACTGAGTCATACCAAAGATTTTAAAATGGTACTCACTGCCTTCTCGTCTGGCGCTCGACATATGAGAATGGAGTGGGAAAGTTAAACTCTCGGAGCTACCAGTGGACCAGCTTCCCGCTGTAGCTTTCACTGCATTCGCAGACGCGCGGCCTAGGGCTATAGAAACGGAGACAGGCGCCGCCCTATGCGCCATTGGGCGCGGGAAAGGACTTTGACTTTTGACTTGGCTCATCTTTCTATGTAAATATATTGGATGATAGGCCGAAAAAGTGAAAATATTTGGCCTATTATTAAACCTTGTGGTTCGCAAAGTAATCATGCAAATATGCAGAGGTATTTGGTTCTGACCGCCAGCTAATATGTCATGAATGCGAATTGTGTCCCTTACGTTTTTCATGATAAGAAACTTGAATCGGCCACTAGCACTAAAAGTTTCTTAAGTTCTTTCTCATATTCGGGACCGAAACTCACCTTGTAGAGAGGTCTGGTAAGGACTTCAGTTGCATACCAATTATAGTTGGAGAGAAGAGAGTGCTGAGTAGACAAGAGATAGAGTTCAGGTGTGTTGTGATGAGATGAGTTGTTTGCAAGACTGTTTAGAGAACTGGATCGTAGTGGAATTGATGTATATTAGCATATTAGTTGCTTTCTCAAGCTACCTTTTCCATGGCTTCGCCATACCTTACTGTTGGTGAGTCGAACACTTCTGTATTGCCTTAAACGTTCCACGTCACGGGGTGAGTGGCCAAGCGGCCCAGCCAGTTCCATTAGCTTAACTGAAGTTAAGCATGGCTGTGTACTGTCAGAAACTGGATGGGTGATCTCCAGATGAACGACCAAAACAGCTCACTCCGCCGTCCTTCGGAAGGGACGTTAAACTAGGGGCCCCATGCCTGGATGCGGCATGCATAGTAGGTCTAAATTAGTTGAATAAGCTAGGTTTAACAGCCTACTCAAAATAAACAAAACAACAACAACAACAACAATGAAAAATGTCCAAGCAGATCAATATCACAAGTTAAAGTCTTTTTCAAACAAAAATTATACAAATAAACTTGTGGAAGTAAGTCAAGGCAAATAAGATTGCGCAGTTTCTTAATTTTTCTTGAGGACAGTACTAGAGTATCATACTTTTTTGACCAGCCTAGCATTTCTTTCTTACAAACCAGATTTTTTATTTGTACTTTGTCCGTCAACTTGGCATTCGAACTTCAATTTCATCTCAATAGCTAGTGGATGGGTAATAATTATTGTAACGATTTCTTTATATTAGGCTTGCGTGACCAAGAGTTCGAAGCGCGTGTCAAATACTGAGGTCTGGGAACTAATGGCTCTAGTAGCCTGGAGACTATTTTATTGTTCTGACATTTATACACGTTTTTTTTATAAGAAAAAAGTTTATAAGAAAATGAGGCTCAAATCGTCAAAATCTTAAGAAAATCATAAGAAAATCACGAGGCTCAATTTCCAAAATTAGGTGTTTTTATAGGCCAAAAATAGGTAACTTCGTCGTTATTGTATTCAAAATGTTAAAGATGGAATTCATATTCAAGTATACAGTATTATTAATGAAAGTGTAAACCATTCTAGCCAGTTTATTTCAGGAAAAGTTAAGAAAAATTTAAGAAAATCTGAGGCTCAATTTCGGAAAAAGCTAAGAAAATTGAGGCTCAGGCAAAATAATGATTTTCTTATAAAAAAAAACGTGTATAGCATTATACATATTAAAACCAGTTCAGTTCGGCTCACGTTTTACGACTTCTATACACGTCCAAGCTTTAAGCTTAACCTACGTTTACGTTATCAGTCGTCATATTTGTAAATAGTTATATATGATATCAAGTTTTGTATATATTTATCTACGTGTCTTCTTTCTGGAGTTCACAGCGGGATTTGGGGTTTTGCATGGTCGAGAATGGGTAAAATATGCTCAGGAATCGTGAGTTGGGCTAAAACCAGTGGTGAAAAGGTGATCGAGGATAAACTCAGGTAAAATAGTGAAATATAAATATTCTGGTATTATATAATTATCTTTTTCTTATTTTGGGGGGGGGTCGAGCCTCCCTAGTTACTCCAAACAACACTGCTTCAGAGCACAAAATTTCAAGGCTTTGAGATTCTGGTTGCATGTTCCTACCATAGGCAACATCACCATGACACTTTTACTATAGAGAAGTTCTTCCAATGGCTTCCATTATGTTCAACTTTGTCATAACTAGGGCGGTCGAAAAGTCTCATAGTCAAATGTGATCAAAATAACGTCAAAAATATTATTTTTCTAGAATAAAGTTAAAAATATTGAATAGGGTTAAAAAGTCAAAAGCAGGATGCAATGCACGTATCTATATTTGCTTTATAGCGTTGAGCCAGGCAAGCTTGCGTTTATCTGGTGGCTAACATCTTACAGTTATCAACCCCTGCTACTGGGATTTAGTGGAGAAAATATTCTCCAGAAAATATGACATTTTCAAGGCTTTAACAGGGATTCAGAAGCTTGCCTCTGGGGAAGATTAGTGCAATTCGAAACCTACATTTCTGAAATGCCACAAATTAATGACATTTAAGAGATCCTAAACGCAGGAATGAGCGTTAACCTAACCCGTCAGGAAGGGTTTGACTCGGGATATGTTTAAGTCAAAATCAGATCAAAAGTTCAAACTGTTAGGTCAAAAATTTTGGAAAACGATGTCAAAATCTGTCCGCCCTTGTCATAACAGTAAACCATTTTTCCAAAGTTGTCACTTTCCAAACTTCTTCAGGGGCGAAAATTCGGAAGGGTGTGTGACACTCTTTCAACAGATAGAACTGCTGAATTTGAAGGGCAATTGAATCGCTCTGCAACGTAATAATGAGATCAATGAGCATTGCCACAAATGAATTTCAATGCAAATTCAATGCACATCTTTCTTCCGGCGCATTGGCGCGAGATTTTGTTTCTAGCATTGGACTACGGGTATACGACAGCAAATGGAAGGGTCACCTTGGGTTTTTTGTATTTCGTTTGAAGTTAAAGGATCAGATTTCCTTCTGGGCACAGAGATCAATGATGATAGAACTTTGAACCCATGTTCCAAAAGGGCGCTTTCCGTCGTTCTAGAGGGCGTGGCTCTAAAAAATTGTCCTGGGAGCAAGCGCCCAGACCCCCATCTTTTTCGCTCTCTTCTTCCACAACAGTGTCTATACTTCTGTGCCTTGTGGCAACCTAACGCACAGGCCAAATTTAGACTGACAATATAAACGACTATTTGATCTTATATATTTTGATGCAAACTGAAGACTAACTCTAAATCATTAAACACAGAGTACATAATAATAATCACACAGTACATGACAAGTGAAAAACATTAGACAGATACAATACATTGTCCGGAAAGGGTGTTAGGACATACAACAAGACTCTACAGAAACGCAAAATTGGCCCACAAAACATGATAGATGACGGAACACGCAATGCAAAACAAAATACACTAACTAATATAAAACCACTGCGTTACACATGGATCACCAAACAAGTTCTATTCGGTAGGACACATCAATTGTACAGGCCTTCCAATCAGACGCATGCAATCGCTCGTGAGCGAGCAGGCACACACCCAACACGTCCCACGTGCTCAATTTGTTGCGCACGCAAATCTATCGATTTCATTGATAGCGAGCGATGAAGTGGCTTGACTGTTACAATACTTCGCAATCAAGTTACTTCACTTTGATGCTGAATTTCCATTATTCTTAAAATAGTTGATTCTTTTCGCAGGTAAATAATGAAGGCGAGGAAAGCGAGGATGATAGTGCATTTGATGCTCTTGCTGAGCAACGAGAACTATGACATAATTGCCTATAAGTACGACTTTCTTTAGACAATTCACAGATTTTCTCAATATCTTTCGCTAATTGACAAAAAATTGTATTCAAAAAACAGTGCTGGTAAATGAGCCTACACATGCGATCAGTTGCGCTCGTCTGATCTACTCATTGAAAGGTCTGATTGTGCACATTTGGAGAAAATATGCTAGGGCTATTTGTAGTCTAGAGCCAACGAGATGCAATTGACTTGGTCTCATCATCCAGTCAATAAAGATACATTTCCATCGGAATGTGAAATTACACAGTTGGTAAGGCCTGTCCCAAACAACAATAGACGAACCGCTGTAGAAGGACTCTCACATTCTCAAATGCAAAACCTGACAGCCACAATTGCCTACTTGAAATAGTTTCAATGACACTTGGCTATTTTCTTAAAATACTCATGAACAGTCAAAAGCAAGGCAAATATAATCAATAATGACATCTACATTTGTAGCTGATTGTAAAACTAAAGAGGTGTTTTACATATCCACTGTTTAAACACAGATGATAGGGGCAAGAAAAAGCAAAATAGAATGATTACATGTTGTGAGCTATTTTTCTGCATATCTTTGCACTACATTCTTTTCTCAATGTTTTCCTGAGTTTCATTATTCTTAAATGTTCTCCGTTTTGAGTCTTAGATTACTCCTAGATTATTCTTACATATCGAAGGTGTAACTACGTCTGAAAATCAAAGGATTATATTCAAATCTTTGTTTTAGTAAGTAATATCGGGGAAAGGCCGTAGGGCCTATAACAAAGCCCCAACAAAGGAAAAACTGAGAAAATGGGGAAGTTTAAGTAGAGAGGGAGATAAGATCAAGTTTGTTGATGTTAGATTTAAAAGATGACAAATTGTAGGATTCAGGGAAAGTAGTGGGTGGCAATGAGTTCCACAGTTGATAAGTTCTAGGAATGAAGGATGATTTGTGAGCTAGAGTACGTGGATTAGGTAGTGTCACATACACAAAAACTATAAGGCTTGATGAAACTTGAGCCTAGCATTATCCTTAGATTTCAACGATTCTAAGCCTGAACATTCCTATAAACTTTAAGCTTACATGTACACGCTATGAGCTACTTTTATGCCTAT
>WIPJ01034791.1:0-14668 GCA_018155075.1 Cassiopea andromeda | reverse complement strand
TCACATTTCCAGAAGAAGCAATTTTTATATTTTGCGCAGATCAAAAGTTATTGGCATTAAAAGCTATCCATCTTTCCTTGTGATGTCGATAGCTTTCGGTCTGCGAAAGATATAAAAATTGCTCCTTCTGGAAATTGAATTGAAGCCTTCTGAACATGCTTGCAAAACATTTTCCATTATTCGAAACTATGTCTTATCAGATTTTACGCAAAGAAAGCACATTATTTACCACCAAAACACGCTTCTCGAAAAACATTATTGGCAGGAATCCTTCGATGGTGATTCCTTTGTTAGCCAATCAAGATCTGACGCCTATGCTCTCGCAACATTATTGGCAGGAATCCTTCGATGGTGATTCCCTTGTTAGCCAATCAAGATCTGATGCCTATGCTACGCACCTAGTAGGGACACCACCTAGCATAGGAGCCTCTTTGAGACATTTCCGTCCCATGCTTTATCAGTGGCTGTATTTCTCACTAGCTTGTTTCTCTTCCGATCACATATTGCTGATATATATATAACTTATTTGATATATGCCTCTCTTTTCCTCTATAAGAACAATTTTATAAGAACACGATCCTGAAATTTGGTGGAAATGTAAGAACAAGTTAAGAACAAGAGTAAACCTTTGTCATGAAATATATTTTGGAAAACGATGCAGAAGCTTTCCACTAGCGAACGGATATGAAATGTCCTTCCCTTGTTTACCTGAGGAGAATTGACAGCCATGACACTTTTTGTCTTTGATTTTCGCAAATTAGTTGCTCCTAGTGAAGCTAGATACTGTGCTAAAGCAGTCTATTTATAACTGTTTATAAACTTTTTTCAATGAAAAAACCTTAACATGCAATAGAGACCATCTTGGTCGTAACTCAGTGGTTGTAACATTTGGCTCTCAATCAATCAAAACATCCAACAATGTTGTCTTGTATATTGTTTTTCTATGTGTTTCCAAATGGCCTACAAGCAACTAATTTAAGAACAAATTAAGAACAATTCAGCTTCAAAATTTGGGGAAAATTAAGAACAAGCCAGCCTGATCCTCAGTTGTAATGGTTCTTATAAAAAAATAATGTATTTCATCATATCAGTTGTTGTTGTTGCTATTGTTGTTGTAGTTGTTTAATATATTTTGAGTAGGCTGTTATACCTGGTTTTATCAGCAAATTTAGGCCTACTATGCATGCCGCATCCAGGCATGGGACCCTTAGTTTAACGTCCCTTCCGATGGACGGCGGAGTGAGCTGTTTTGGTCGTTCATCTGGAGGTCACCCATCCAGTTTCTGACCGTACACAGCCATGCTTAACTTCAGTTAAGGTAATGGGACTGGCTGGGCGGCTTGGCCACTCACCCCGCAAAGGATTGTGAAAAGGATTCTATTGCACTTCAAAAAAGGCAATTTTGCTCTCCCTGCTCCTCCAAGAGAAGGGCAGGAGGGACTTGCTCCTCTTTGCACCCCTATCCGGCGTTCCTGGGATTATCACTGCATCATAGATATCTAGTTATTCAACAAGGGACTATATTGATATTGACTAGGCAAAATCTAGAATTTTCAAAGGGAAGTTTCTTTAACTCTGGTGCTAAAACATGGAATGAGATTCCAAACAACAACAGGATGAACACCAAAATCCCCTTGCTCGAAAGAAACTTTGAAGTAACATTTCCCAACCTTTCACACTCCTATTTTCATAAGAATACCTAACTTTTTTCGGAGCCTCAATATTCTTAAATGTTTCTAATTTCTAGCCTAGAATTATTCTTGAATTATTCTTAAATACCAAAGGTGTAATTTCTCCTAAACATTTAAAGAATATATTCAAATCTTTCTTGATGTTTTACTACATCATAAAGTCCCCTCAGAGGCACCCTCCAAGCCCCAAGGAATTGGGGTAAACGGAGGTAAAATCGAGTATTAAGGCTCAGAATCGCTGAAATTTAAGAATGCATTAACAATAATTTAAGGTTCAAGCTTCATCAAGACTTAGAATTTTCGTGCATTTAAAGGACTGCTCATTATTTAAGCCTCAGGTTGGGTCTGAAGAGAAATAGGTTGGGTAAGTGATTTTCCAGGCAGCTTCAAGATTGGGAATATCTTTTTTTATCTTATAAAAGTTGGGTAGCACACTTTTAATAGCTCTTTAGTGGTTGGGTGACTATTATTTTTATAGTGCACAAGGTTGGATAGCAAAATAATTACCCAAATAAATCTTTCTCTTCAGTTCCAACCTGAGGCATAAATATTGAACGGCGCCTAAGCTATAACAGTGCTTTAGATAAACTTTTGGTCTGATACCTAAGAATCATCTAAGAATAATCTTAGGCTCAAAACTAGAAAAATTCAAGAATAATGAGGCTCGACAAGAAGTTATTCTTATTAAGAAAAAGTGTGTAGATTCTCAAAGCATGATATCTAGTTGGAACAATAACGTTTTTGTTTAATATCCAATAGAAAGCTTATATATTGTACAATGGAACCGGGCGTTACTGCCACTTAGCTAATGCTGGGTTCATCAGGGGCGTCGTGGTACCTGCAGAGTAGGAGGGCCATGTTCAAAGATATTCCGATAACATTCACAGCCTTGATCTGCACCAAAAAGCAAAAGTATGAAACTTCTCGACGAAATATTAAAATTTCCGAAAATCCGACAATTTTGAAAAAATTGGAGGGGCCATGACCCCTCCTGCCCCCCCCCCAGCCACGATGCTATAGACTTTTTGTCTATAGATTCGGATGTTCATCGACAAAACGAAGAATGACGGCACGTGCCAACAAAGACGCCGCGTGTGAACAAAGTTGATGACTCGCTTGTCGATGAAGTAGAAAATGTTCTACTTTTCGTGGACTTTTTCGATAGATCGATGTAAAGTCGTTTTCCATGGCCTTGTTCCTTCTTTCTTATCATCTAAGAACACATTAATGTTTCAAGCGTGTATCTTTCCATGTTTCATCCAGCAGGTGCAGCGCGCAAATAGTTTTCCGCCTTGGTTTCTGTGGACAAATATCTACCCGACTTTTTCTTTTTGTCGATGACTGTCGGAATCTTTAAACAAAAGTCTCTAGTGTGAATGAAGCTTAACGCGGTCATTGCTACGACCACATTTGTCTGTAGTGTATAGATCCTTCTTGTTTGTGAAATTATCTGCATTTACAGGTGTCTATTACAGAAAACGTGTGCCTAAAAGTTAAATATTAACTTCTACCCCTACAACAACAAACTTCGACAACTCCTCCTTAATATGGCCACCCTGTTGACACTGCCAATGTTTTGGAGGCCGAATTAACAGGGTTCCGTTGCAGGAGTTGCTTATCAATGTTGATAGGACACGAGGCCCGTATTCATTAATTAAGAGTTATAAAAGACAAATTAAAACTGAGAATATGGATGCCCTTAAAGAAAATAGTGCAACCAGTCTAGGACAAATTAGTTCCCTTTGCAGAAAGACTAGTAGAGGGGTAGTCAACCCACGGCTCACGAGCCGCTTGTGGTTCTTTGCCTGGCTTCATGTGGCTCTTAAGCTCATATTGAAATTTGTGTTTCTTATATATGTTTACTACACTTGAGTTCAGTGAGATATTTTTGTGTGAGAGGAAGGTATGGGGGTGATACTCATGTGTTCCATGAATTTAATGTGGCTATAATACAAATTTTATCGTTAGTGCAAAAGTTAATCTACAATCAGTATTGTAATTCGTGCAAATACATAAGAATTTTATGTCTTAATGACGCTTGAGCTTATTATCCTTAATTTGTTCTCAAATTTAAATGATTATTAGCTTTAATATTCGTATATACTTAATTCTTACACATAATTAGTGTGCGTGTACCTCTGACATACTTGGCTATATCTCCCTACCTAATTGATATACATGTCTTTTTTATAAGAAAACCACCATTTTGCCTGAGCCTCAATTTTCTTGACTTTTCCCTAAATTGAGCCTGGGATTTTCCTAAAATTCTACTGACTTTTACTGAAATAAACTGGCTAAAATGGGATACACTTTCTATGTTTATCATGCATACTTGAATTTGAATTCCATCTTTAACATTTTGAATGTACTAATGACGTAATATTGATTTATGACCAACAAAAACATTTAACCTTGGAAATTGAGCCTTGTGACTTAATATTTTGCTATTTGAGCCTCATTTTCTTATAAACTTTTGTATATAAAAAAAACATGCAACAATTATCAAAAATAGACATAGCAGCCACAGGATGATCCTCTAGAATACTACCAAAGGAGGGTATCAAAAAATCATTTAAAAATATCTTTTGAACAAAAAAACGGAAAGGAAAAACAGTATATAATAAAGTGCTAAGAGAAAAACATGGCTTAGCCAAAAGCTTCTATTTTTCTACTTATTTTAAATGGGTGTCTGCCAAATCAGGACAGTCATTTCCTCTGACATTTTGCTGAGTTCTCCCTGATTTCTACCCCTTTTTTCCCTGATTCAATATTGATTCTGAACAAAACCTATGTACTACACTTGTCACAATGCAAGCCTTTGTAAGCAAATTTTAGCCTACTGGAGCAAACATGTGTGCTTAAACTTTATCATGAAAAAAATACTTGCAGAATTTGCTGTCTAGCTTTTTTTTCAGCATATTAAGGTATCTGCTTATTAGAGAGAGAAACACAAACAATTTGCCTGATGCTTCCCTGATTTTATATAAAATTTAGTAAAACTTCCTGATTTTCTTGATAATATTAAGGCAAAACCAATTTCTCTGACATCTCCCTGATATTACTGATTTGGCAGACACGCTGATAAATATGAAGGAGAAAATTTCTTGCAAAAACATTATCATTCTAAATAACATGTATCAGGGAAAATAAAAACAGTTGTTTGCCTGTGTGAAAAAGTGTTCATGTCTTTATGGGTGTCGCTAAAAATAGAAGCTTGAAAAGCTGTTGTAATAGAATCTTCAACATCAAGAACAGCTTCCAAGGAATTTTCAGTGGTGGGGAATTGATATGCAAGTGTACTGCAATCAGGGAGGTGTGGCTGCGGTTGTCTCACCTCCCAAAAGTAATTTAAAACTTACTTTTATGCAAGTTGAATAGAGCTTGGTTAATGGAAATGAGTAAAAAGAAGATATAAGATAGTATCGTGTATACACAGACATGAAGTAGAAAATGGAGAGTAACTCAAATGGAAATTCTCAACTAAAGGGCTCTTGCTTTCTGGTGGGGTAGCATGGATCAACTATTGGGGCTGTTCAAGGGCCTAGTGTGTGTATGAATGCTAAGAATCAGTGATGTAACAGATACACTTGGGGGTACTTAAGAATTCAGTATAATACAAAAAATGTGTCTATTCAAAACCTCTGATTGACCCCCTTGAGGACTTCAAACAATTTGGGGCACTTGGGAGTTGTACTAACCCCAACCTACCTCTGCTATGCCACTGTTAAAAATCATTGGCCAACTTCAGTCAGGGTTTATACCCAATATGTGAATCAAGATTTCCTGATTCTTCCCTGACTGGCAGTCAAAAACTCCCACATTTTCCCTGACTATCATTTCATATATTTACAAAAAGGAGTACAGAAAATGGAGTCTAATAGATAGGTAATGCACACATCCTTGCTACTTCAAAATACCTAATAATAAAATTCACACTTACTGACAACAAATGGAGCAACAACTTTGTGAATACCCAAGCCAATAGTCAAGGGAAATGATATGCTGACTAAACAATTTTTCCCTGATTTTTCCTTGACTTGGATAAAAATTATAGAAAACTCCCTGACTATACCAAGTTTTCCCTAACTTTTCATAAAAATGGCCCATTTTCCAGGTTTTCCAAGTTCAGTATGAACCCTGTCAGTGCTATGGCCATGTCTATAAAAGTGGGGGGCACAAGTGAAAATCTTGTGGCCATTCATTCTACTTCCCACTAGAATGCATCTGCACACATCATAGGCCTTAATGATTTAAGACAGTTTTCTGCAATTAAGAGTAGGTTATCTAGTACTGCAGAGGTGCAATGCAGGTGGATTTTTGGTAAACAAACCTTGAACATTTTCTATGAAACAATAACTTATCTCTATCAAAGTATCCAAAATGAACTTTATAAAATTAAACCTGAGTGAAAAAATCTTCTACCAATAAATGCAAGTGTTCACTAAAATACTTGTAATTCTATAATCCAAATACATTCCAAGAAGATTTGATGGAATTATGATGTCATGTTGGGTATAAAATCTCAAAGAGCTACATGTATGGTTCATTTTTATCAATTTTTGTATTTTAAGGTCTCACAGAGCTTGCTGACATCGATGTTCATCAATTATCTTCAAGAACTTCTCTGAAGATCTGCTACTACACCCATCCACCTATTTTCTCATCAACTTTAAAGAGATCCTGAGCACCATTTTGGCAAAAAACTAGGGGGGGATGCTCCCACACCCCACTGTTGCCACTCTATTGGCCAATATCCTTGAATTAAATTTCACAAATTATTTCATCCTAAATGAAATAACTTCCTAGACCAATAAGTTTAAGGATAGTAGAAGTTTGTCCAAGTAGGTTTGAGGTCTGTTATAAGGGCATATATTGACTATATCAGATTAAAAAATGTGTTGCTTCTGGCTCAGCAAGAAAGAAATCCATGAAAGATATGCCAGGAAGTCAGGCTAGAAGAAGATGGAGATTGTGATGATGGCTAGCCCAAAGCTGAAGACTTCCTTGTGGTGGTGAGTGTTATCTACAAATATTTAGTGGTAAAGATGCCAATGAGTAATGCTGAGAGACAACAAGGGTATTCACCATATCTGACACCTTGCTCATCCAACTCCCCATTCTACAGAGTGCCTCCTGGGGCAGCTACTCACATGTCACCTTCAAACTTCACTGAAGACAAGTTTCTTTGATAGTTGTGCTGCTGCAAGCTACTCATGATTACCCAGTGACAAAAGTGAGAAGTGTTCCATAAGTGTACCATCATACAGGGCATCTTATACCTATGGGGGGCTTTCTATATATGGTGGGTGGGTCCATCCACTATTTCTGGGTGAGGATTCCTGTTGTAACCCAATAGATTAGGGGGCTTGCCAGTGATGGTACATGATAACAGTCTGTTCCACTCAAAAAGGCATTATCTCATCAAGTAATTTATTGGATATTTTGGGTGTGTGCAAGTTTTTTTGATACTCTTGGGTGAATTTCAGTACTCACAGATGGACCCCCTATATACAAAATTTTTGAATGACCCTGTGCCAGTGGTTCCTCACCTTTGCCCAATAAGAAAAGCCAAATATAAGGGTTTTAGCCAGGCCTGTAGCCATGGCTTGGAGTGGCAAATGCCCCCCTGGGTGACAGGATGCCAGTTTTTTGCCACCCATGGGAAAATATTTTTGCAATTTATTTTGCTGCTTTTTCTTTGTAGCTATGGAGGAGAGATCTTCTGAAATTTTGATTGAGTCCAACCTTGGTCTTTTTGACATACTAAGAACTTCATTCTTTTCCCGCACACATATTATCCATTTGGTTTTGATATTATTTAGTATGAAATAAGCTCTCAGATTTTGCACCACGTGATTCCTCCAAGGCAAATTTTTGCCACCCTTGAAACAAACACAGGCCCAACTACAGGCTTGGTTTTAGCTGCAATTTGGCATTTTCTAGCTAGGTTAAAAATAATTACAAATTATTTTCATTCTTGATGCATATGGGATTAAGAGGCATACAGGCTAGGCGTTGCTGGAAATAAAGTGAGGTCAGAAGAAAATGGTGTTCTGCATCATGAGATTGTAAACTTTGAACGATGCGCGCAGTTGACTTGCGCGGCTGCAACTGCGGCTGACAGCTGTGAGAGGGAATCTCCTGCGCAAGGCAAAAATTCTAATATGGGATGTGGTAATGATGATGAAGATAGTGGTGACACGGTATTATTTTTTTATAAATATTAGGGTATTGTGGGAAGCAATGACCTGGAGTTGCAAATCTGATTGGAACAAACTATAAAAGATACTACAATAGCAATTGACAGTCGCAAAACAAAACGAGGATCACATACCCTTGTCGCCAATCTCTGTTTTATATTCACCTTCTTCATCATCATCTAGGACCAACGGCTGGCTTGTGTCTACTTTTTTTTTAACTACATCAGTCCCAGAATCTTCCAGCAAGGTTTCGTGCTCAAGCAATGCTTGTTTAGTCACTTTGATATCATTGCTTTGAGGCGAGTCTCCACTTTCAACATCGAGCATTTTGCTACCATGACTATGGCCGTGTCCTCCATGTGAATGGCCATGTTGATGGAAAAGAAACAAGCCAATGATATTTACGAAAAGTCCCAATGACCCAACGATCAGCACCAGAATAGGGTTCTCAACATCTTCGGGAATTACCATTCTTTTCATCGATTCAACGAAAATCGAAAAACACAATGCTACCAAAAATACGGCGTTAACTAATGCACCCAGTACCTCTGACCTCACATACCCAAAGGTGTATTTATGTGTCCTTTTTCCCAGTGTTGAGTACTTCAGAGCACAAAAACCTACTATCAGAGAAGCAACGTCTGATAACATATGAAAAGAATCCGCAACTAAAGCCATAGAATTTGTCAAGTAGCCAACGATTATCTCAACTAGAAAAAAAGAAGAAGTCAACAGCATCATTGAGATGAAGCTTGTTCTTCTGCTTAGGTTGCACGATGCCATATTGATATATTTATGCACCACCTCTACTGCACACTGGGTTCTTTTTTGTTGCGACAGACAGTCATTTAGGCGCTTGCTATTCCTGTCAACAACCAAGCCGGCTCGTTGGGCCTAAGATGCTCCTTTCACTACCTCCTTCAAGATGCCACAGCTCCGTATGAAAGGTCCTCAAAACTGCTAGCTCTTCAAGTACTTAATCCGATATATAATGGCAAGACAATGTAAATTGAAATAAATACGGCCTTCCGTGCTCTCGTCTCAAATAACAACCCTCCAGGCTCAATAAAAATGAAAATCATTACATTTATATTCACACTCTCAGCGCATGCGTCAACTGCTGAAACAGTGTCATATTACTCGTGGGTGTTGAATATTCACATTGATATGTGCTCATGAATTTTGTTAGAACGAATCTAATGTTAATCTCGTGCCAAGCTGTTTAATAAAGACATACTGCATACTGTTATGAAATTTGCAATATTGTAATTCTCAAATATTTTAATTGCCTTTCTCGGAGCTTTGCGAGCAATGATTTGGACCTATTTTTGGCTTGTGGAAGATTGCCTTTCAACAGCAGCAAAGAGGACTGTCTTACGTCTGCAGCTCGCCTAACTTGCAGAGATTCCTGGCTTGTGTCACAGCTCTAGAATTACCCAAGTATGCACCAACTGCCCACAGAGAGTAAACTGGGAACCTGGACAGCTATGGGTTATGAGGAAGGGGTAGGGATGGAACTGGCCACCTGCCTCAAGAAAAAATGTTGTAAAAGCCGCACAAGAAAGCAATAAACTACATTTCAAATGTGGCTCCAGAAAAAAATTAAGCAAAAAATGACAAGTTGCTAGACCTCTTCTACCAGTGTGTGTGCGAGGAGTGTCACCATAGAATGTCACTCTCCAGACGAAACTCCTATAGACTTATCAATTTCCAACTGACTTTGGTGACAAAAATTGTCAATCCTGTGCGCCAGCATTTGTCAATAATTGGGTCCTAAGGTGTAGCACAAAACTGGAACACCCTCGCTTTGTCACCAAACGACAGGCCCTACACTCCCAAATAAGTCCTGAACGATGGTGCTAGTGCTTCATGCATATGGCATTTAAGCATTCATCATGTGAGGTATAGGAACCCTGTAATTAATAGAATTGCCGTGTGCACGACATTTTGCGTGCAGTGGGCAACGAGAATCTCGTGTGCAACGAGACAAAATACGCTATTGTTAGCTGCATCAGGCAAGCATCATATGAAAATATCAGGTGATGTTCAACTATTGAATATCAATAGCGCGTGTCTAGAATCCTTAAGGCCCTTTTTGTATATTTTAATGTGCGTGTTCATCATTGAAAGAAACATGACTAAAATATGACAATAAATTTGATGTCTACGTTATAAAGCGTAACCCAAAATGCACTTGAAATAACAGGATATTCAAGTCCTGATGAACTTTTGAGACTTGTATCAGCATTACTAGGGCCAAAATTTTCGATGAGCCTCAGCATTCTTTATTCTTTTTGGTTTTAAGCCTAAGATTATTCTCAAACTACTAACATGTAACCATGAATGTTAATTCTCAAACTACTAATATGTAACCATGTAACTCACCTGAATGTTAATTGAATATTCCTAAATGTTTATCGATGTCTCGATTCTTCATTCCTTTTTAATTCTCACTTCATTTACTTTTAGGAGGATGATCCTTTAGCAAATGTTGTTTTCCAAGGGGCCCTCTATTTATGTTGCAGTTTAATAAATAAAAACAAAACAACTTCAAAGTTTATTTTTTGAAATATTATTGTCAATCGAATACATGAAAATTTTAAGCTTTAATGAAGCTTGAGCTTTTCATTGAAATTCTTAAATTTCAGCGACTCTGAGCATTAATGTTCTTCTAAACTTTTGTTTATGTAAAAAGAGTTTAACCATATATACGTTTTTTTATTTATAAGAAAAAAGTTCATAAGAAAATGAGGCTCAAATCGTCAAAATCTTAAGAAAATCACGAGGCTCAATTTCCAGAATTTAGTATTTTTATAGGCAAAAAATCGTTACTTCGTCGTTATTGCATTCAAAATGTTAAAGATAGAATTCAAATTCATGTATATAATATTATTAGCGATAGTGTAAACCACTCTAGCCAGTTTATTTTAGTAAAAGTTAAGAAAAATTTAAGAAAATCTCAGGCTCAATTTCGGGAAAAGTTAAGAAAATTGAGGCTCAGGCAAAATAATTATTTTCTTATAAAAAAACCGTGTATTGTCATTACATTTCAGTGAATTTGAAGCTCCATATTCTTATGAAATATATTCGCAATACTTAAGTATGTACATCTAGGAAGTTGACATTAAGCAGGTGACCAAAGAGGTGTATGGAGAAGAATGGTTTGCTCTGAAAAAGAAAGTGCTGAACTTTATAGGGTTCTCGGAGAAAGACCAGCAATGAGAACCTCTTTATAGTATCTCAACTGAACTCTAACGAAAAATGGATCTAACAACGAAGGTTCTTAAGAATTACATGTTGTTGGCTAGAGTCCAATAAACGATATAAAAGGTTGCCGTCATGCCAATCACAACAAAAGTAATTAACATTGTTCTTGGAACGTGGTTACAAAGTTGCCAGAACAAAGCTCTATTCACGTAAGCAGTTCTTTGACTATCAGAAGAAAGTAATGAGCACTAAAGCAAGATTTGTTTTCTGGCATCTGTTTAAAGTCAGGAGCCCTATTTGTTTGCATTTCTTACTAGAAAACAAGCTATGTTAAATCTGAGAAAAGCAACCGTACATATTTATCAATATACAGTTATAACAATTAATCTCACCGCATTTCTTTCATTTTAGCCGCTGTACCATACAGGAATTGAGCACTTCCAGCGTTACTACAAATTTCTCAATGAGAAACATGTTTTAAAAGAAAATGAAACATTTAAGAAACAAAGGCAGACATCTTTGGATTTTCAGACATTTTAATGTTTCGTAGGAAAATTTTTGGATTTTTGCTGTTGGTAAAGATAAAGGATTTGAATTTTATCGGACAATCTTTGACCTTCGCCCTCCTACTCAACAGATGCCATGACACCTAAGAGGCTGATATGATATGATATGATATGATATGATATATATATATATACATAATTGCAGTTTCGCATTAACAACAAGAGTGTTTCATGTAGTTTCTGCTTCTGCTGCTCTGCAAATTACACCTGAGTACTCTCTCCAAGCGTTTCTGTCCTGTGCCAACGATCTTATGTATTTAAAATCTTCCGTTCTCCTCAAAGTTGGTATCGGAAAGTCTCTCTTGATTGATTTTGCCCTGTTGATGTTTTTATTCAGTGTTGTTACTATACTTTCTCTGGGTCTACCTCTACACTTTTTCTCTGATTCTTCAAAGTAGAATTTCATGGCTTGAACTGCTGGTGTTTCATCAGAACGAAGTAATACATGACCGAACAACCTCCATCTACCTTTCAAGATATCAATTGATATTGGCCTCTCGTCGCATCTTTTATACAAATTTTGATTTGAGATATTATTTGGGTATTTTTTACCTATTAGTTTTCTTAGTTGTTGTCTGTGAAAAGCATTAAGATCTTTGGTCTCTTTTTGTGTCATTCCCCAAGTTGAACTGTTGTACAGTAGGACAGGTTTTACAAGTGTTCTGTATAATGTATTATTTATACACGATTCTACCCTTCAGCTTTTTTATTTTACATCATAATACAAAAAAGTTCCAAGTCGGTAATATTTACAATAGTCTAAATACATAGAAATAAAAAGAGTAGTAACTAAAATTATACCCTAGGACGCTGTTCTTCCAGGGGGTCGTGTTTTTAAATGGCCAAGCATATTTTTAATCAGCTCTTTAGGAACTCCTTTAATCTCCTTTTAAAGTGACTAATACTTGGGAGCTCTCTGATATCCGTTGGAATTGTATTCAAAATTTTTACAGTAGAGTATTGATAGCTCTTTTTCGCATGTTCAGTATTAAGCCTGGGAATTTGTAGATCTTTGTAGATCTGAGCCTCAATATCAAGAAAAAAACTGTTTTTGCAAAAAAATGTTTGATCGCAAAACCTGAGCATTCCATTCTTGTTTTAAAGTTGCCTAATCTGGGTTGACATTGTTGTTAGAAGCTTCAAGAAATTTAGAAACAGTTAGAAATCATTTAAAATTTTGAGGCTGGAATTGACAACATTTGAGAAACTTCTGGGCTGAATGCAAACAGCTTGCTATTTATACAAAGCGTATAATACATTTTCTTTTGAATCCTGTCAATGTTCAATTAAGTAACAGTAAAACACATGCAATTTGTTTAAAGAACCTGTTCTACTCCAAACAAGAAAAAGTGTTTGTGGTGTGGTGTTTATTCAAGCGTGGCTCCGTCAAGCACCAACCCAGGCCCCTGTACACTGCTGTAGATCCTTTATTCATCCGTATCAAAAGCGAAATGGATTGGCCTTCCGTCTACACTACTCCTAAGCAATCCGTAGCAAAACCAATACTGTTCACCGTACCACTTTTGATCATTTTATCAAAAGGATCAGAAGTGATCCGGACTACATAAAATTGGAATTTTTGGGTCACGTTTACGCTGCTACGGATCATTTTTCGATCCGTTTCAAAAGAGTCCGTAGCCATGTAAACAGGGTTCTTTTTGCTTTGTTTTAAATAGTTGGTCTTGATTAATTTTGTAAAAACTATCTCTTCTAACCAACTTTAAATGATGTTATAATAATGATGACTTGAGGCCTGTTTCCATTGCAGCGTTTTTGGTCGCGAGGGCACAGCGTTCAACTCTAGATAAACAGACTCCAAAAGCTGCAGAATAGAGCAGTTAGAATGATAACTAACAGTGCATTTGACACCCCTGCCAAACCACTATTAGCAAACCTTGGTCTAAGATCGATCAGCGAACTCAACGAAAATAAGTTAAAACTAACAACTTCTAAGTCCCTCAATGACCTTGCTCCAAATAACCTTAGACAACTTCTAATTCGGAATTCTCAACAATCTTGTCGAGCCCTAAGAAACACTGATAGAGATTTGAAGTTGCCTCTGAAAAAAACTAATAATGGGCAAAAAGGATATTCTTTCAGAGGAGCAAAATCGTGGAATGGTCTCTCAGCTGGTGCTAAACGTGCACCATCTCTGGTTTCTTTTAAGTCTTATTTGTAAATAGTTGTTTTACATATCTAGCTATATACACTTTTTAATTTAAACTTTTTAAAAATATGTACTTTTTTGTAAGATTTTAGCTTTTACTTTGTAAATAGACGGCCCCTTGCAAACCAGCTCAGCTGAATGGGTCACCGAATGTAAAAAATTGAAATAATAATAATAATAATTACGTAAGAGACGATCGCGCGCTCTCATATCCGAGAGCTATGGGAGTCGAACCTCTGTCAACTTCCAGGCGCAGCGCTCGCGCGAATGAAAGCGCTCTAATGGAAACCGGCCTTTATCCAGAATGCCCTACCGTCCCCGCTCTGAGCAGGACAGTCTCGCTTTCACGAACCTTGTCTGGGACGCAGTCTGTCCCGCTCAAAGCACATTCATAGAGACTACTTTTACGACAAACCTATAAAGACGGTGATCAAAGCAAAGAGCAAAAACAAACCACTCAATCTGTTTAGAATACACGTTGGATGTTCTAAGTCCTTAAGTATACTATATCTCCTGATTCTATATCTCGTATTCAGAGATGGCGCTATCGGGAGCTTGAGGGCTGTAATCCCCACAAATTTACCAAATTTACCGAGCCCCCCGTGGGCACCTACCTTTCTATGCATTGTCGGCACTTCCATGCTACCCATGACCATATTTTAAGTTTTTTTCAGCTAATGCGATAGGTATTGTCAGTTAAAACTTTCGCTAACTGTCGGTAGCACCATTTTGTAAGTTTTGAAAAGGAATCCCATTTAGATATGCCAAGCTGGCTGGATAGCCTGTTAATCTACAAATGGCTTTTCTTTGATCCTCTAGAGCCTGCGGATCTTTGAA
>WIPJ01034147.1:234233-264948 GCA_018155075.1 Cassiopea andromeda | reverse complement strand
TATATATTTAGAGGGATTCAAATATAAACTTTGTTTTATGTGTATACGTTTCGAAGTATGTCTTCTTAAGTAATAACCTTATAAAGATACAGGACCTGCTAAAATTATTACAATGGGGTGACATTATAGTTATAGTTCAAGATTATAGTTTAGGATGATTGTTAATAATCTGGAAAAGCTAATTTGCTGCAGTGTTCTTTAGGCTCTACTTTTCCATTGAAACTTATTTAAGTTGCTCGTACTACCCTGGAATGCTTTTAAAGTTGATATTGATTTACGTTTTTGTAGTCATTTTTTTCTCAATTTCCATATGTTCTGTTTAGAACGCATCTACAGCACTACTCAAGCCAACTCCAACTGTCCCAAAGTTAGATGCTTGTGAACACTACCAGGTCCTGTCTGACCCTACAAGAGCGCTTTCTTACCAATCGTACACAAGTAAATGTGACTACCACCTTTATGGTTGGTATCGCTTTATGGGGCAAGCTGGAAACAGGATGCAAAGCCGCTGTCCATATGCATACGGTCCAAGATTTAGGTGTGGTTCATATTATCAAGGATGGCTGTTGGAAGCTCATCCTAGTGCATATTTAGGAGAGGTTTCTAGAACTGTATGCTTTACAAGAACACCTTACAATTACAATTGCCAGTGTGATTACAAGAAAATGATAAAGGTCAAAAGGTGCGGTAGTTTCTATGTCTATTGGTTAGATGGTACGCCAACATGCAGCGCTAGATACTGTGGTGCCAAAGGTATGAGTTTGTATATATTTTATAAAAGTACTCTCCAAATATACGATATATATGTACTAAATATATAAATAGAAAAATTCATTGTTCTGCAGTTTCAAACGCTTCATTTTCGATCTTCCTCCTGGATTGAGTATACTGATCACCCACTATTTATGGCTTACTGATGTGATATAAGAAGAGGGATAAAGGGTATCTTCTTTCAATGAATTCTCTACAATGTGCTGAAAAAGTTCGTTACGTCCTATGAGAACGTCTTGCAATTGAAATGGACAATGAGATGTCATTAAATCTTGTCTATTTAGTATTAGAGATTCAGAGCTTGTCGGGCTTGTACTTTCCAGTCAGGAATAGTAGGGAGTGAAAATAGTTGAGGGACTGGGACAACTTCTAGCCGTATGGAGACGGAGGGCTGCTACAAACAGGGGGATTGATAAAGTTTCCTAAACGAAAGGAGTTTGCTGCATGCTTTCCAACATACTAGCAGTAGGACTGTCAGCTTTGTTGTTAGTGATTCTTACAGCAGTCACTTTTTTAAACTTATCTAACGACGCCATTTCCAGGTCTTGGTCAGACAATGCCATCTTGTTTTAAACTTAGTATGCAGTGGGTTAGAATAAGAATGTACCGGCATGCATTTGCGCAAAAAAATTTGGTCGGGAGGACATCTAGTCCGGAATGGAGAGTATTTATATAGAACGGCATAGGTGTGGTACTAGTAACAGTGAGTCTATCTACTATCCTACTGAAGTGTCATGCTGATACTTCACAGAAATTTTGTTTTTTCCTACTCAAACATCTAGCTGACTTTGCTCCCAGAGTAGCCCAGAGCATGCAAGTTTTTATGCTCCTTAATATCTTAAGTTTTTTCTCCTATTGTAGATCCGATGTCATCGAGTTATTGCAGCAGTAACTATATGCGAATTATCCTAAATGGACTGTATTACAATGCATCTCAATACGAAACAATCACTCTACGAGATCCAGGATGTGCAGCTTCATACATAACAAGAGATATAGTACTGGGAAGTGTTCCAAACTATTGTGGTTCTACACGACAGGAGACCAAAGGGCATATTATTTACACAAATGAAGTAATTATGAAAGCAAAACAGAATGCAGATATGGTAACACGTGCTCACGACGAAGTTATCAAGTTCTCTTGCAAGTATAGAAGGGACAGTACTGTCAGTGGCTCCTCATTTCTGCCAGTGAGTAGGATATCTGGGAATGAATGTAAGTCATGTTTCTTATTTAGAAGTAAACGTAAATGTAAAAGTTCGAGAATCCCATAACCAAACAGGGTGGATTAATGCTTCAATTATTAGTGGCAGAGTGTTTTTCAAATTTTTAGCATGATCAATCCTTCTCAGAGCTATGTTCTATTCTTTTGCATAATTATGAATTTATTGCTTTCTTTCTCAGGATGAAATGAAAGCACGCTGCTTTGCTCAAATAGGCTTATGTTTGCTTAAGCTTTCAATGCAATATGCATTGAGTGTAGTACTTGCTCAGGACCTATATTGAACCAAGGAAGACAGGATAGGAATCAGGGAAATATAAGAAAAACTGGATTCAGTGATTTGGCAGACAACCATTTGAGGTTGCATTCACTTGAACTACAATTGAAGCCATCCAAAAAGTGTTATATCAAAGTTATTTTTTATAGTCATTCGTTGTGGATTATACGTATGTAATCCACACAAGCGTGCTCAAAATTTTTTGCTCCTTGTAACCATCCACAAAGGTCCAGTTGTACCAACTCACAGGACGATCCCCTTATGCTCTGAAGAAAGTTGCATCGATCAGACTTTACTGTTGAGAGCGTTCAATCTTTAATTTACGTTAGAAGCACAAAAGTTACAATAATTATTAGCGCACTTGTAGGTTTAAGTATTTTTTAAAAATTGACCTCGATGAATAAAGCAGCCGATAAACTGAGGAAGTGCACTTGTGTAACGTATTTTTGATGGAAAAATGAACGTTTTGCCTTGAAATCCTTGTTTGTTATTAGGTCATTTTTTTCATTTTTCAGCTAGCATTGGCAGCTTTTCGTTCCAGCTTGAGATTTTCAGAAACAAGCTGTACAATAGCAAATACTATTCGTAACCTGTTCAAGTTCAGTTGAGGGATTACTTGTACTTCCAAGTGAGAGCAAACACGCAGGACAGTGGTTTGGTGCTGCTAATCGACCAGTGCTACTCAACCAATACAATGAACAGACGGCAGTCTTCAGAGTATATGCTTATTAATAGTGGGTGAGAACATATCGTACAGCTACTTTTTATCTACACGATCTGTCTGCCTGACTACTTGTCTAAGTGTGTGTCATTTGCTGTGGGTGTTTCTAGCAATTTCTTTATATGTTTCATGTATTGCACACTTTACACGACACTTTTCAACCCAGTTTCACCCCAGGTTTAACCCATCTCTAGTTCAACTCCGTTTGATTTACACGACTGGAGCTATTTTCATCCTGTATAACGAGCCTGGGGTCAACCTGGGTTAATTTATCAACATAAGCATATGTATGATCCAATTGCTTAGAAAGAAAGTAGGCCATCGTAGTGCAAAATCATTGCAAGAAGATCGATCCTGAATCTGTGACTGAACCACTTCTAGAAATCAAGTCGAAAATTTACAAAACAAGCAATAAATAACAGAGCATGCTAAAGATATGGCAATGGCAAAACCGAGAATCCACTCTATGAAAATAAATCTCGTAAATAAAACAGTAGAGTCTCGCATTATTATCTTTTCGTTGTTGCAAGTTTATCCATCTGACTTCCTTGCTTGCCATAGCTAAACTAATTTACATTATAATAAATGGTGACCATTGTACAATGAGAAGTACAGTTTTGAGGGCCATTGTTGTAGTTCAAGAAGTAGTGAGTGGTATTACAAAATCTTTTCCTCAGTTTTGTGGATAACTGTTACATTCGCAGCTCTCCACATCGGCCAAGTTCAGAAAATGGTGCTTTTCACGAAAAAAATAACATTAAGAGCATGCGCCCTAATTTTCCTTAACCCAGGTTCGCTCCAGTTCGATTTACACGACAATCAACCACTATTGAACCTAGGTTGAACCCACCTCTCGAGTAGGATTTTCTTAACCTCGGGTGGACCCAGGTTGAATTGATTTACACGGCAAAATAAAACTTGGGTTGGGATCAACCTGGGCTTAACTTAGGTTAAAGAGTGTCGTGTAAAGAGGGCTTATCTGTGTATATCATCATCCTCCATGCATGTGATAATATATTTGTGTTGAGAAGTTTTTGTATCATTTAATGAGTATCTGATTTGTGAAATAGCATGAGTTAGTAACACTTTGTTGCTTTTAGCTGCCCAGTGGACGATACGGTTCAATTTCATTCGGCAGCAGGACAGCGACAGCGACAGCGATTTAGCTTCCAGGCATTCCGTTATTTGAACAACCAAAGCGCTGTGTTCATTCACTGCCTAGTGTTCCTTTGCCAGAACACCTCACGTGACTCAAGGTGTACCTCTGGATGTCCTGGCAACAACGTGAATAATCCAAGGTTCAGGAGAGATCTTTCCAATGCCGTTGGAAGCGAAAAAGAATCATCGAAGTACTATTTACTGGAAGTTGGACCAGTCGTCCTTGATAAAGGAAAAAGCTACAACGAAAAGCAAGGTAAACATTTGAAGTTCTTCTTTTTGTTAAAAGATAGCATCTGTTGCTGTATGTGAAATGCAGGCCGGGAATTTCACTAGTTGCCAACTCTAATGCTACCTTTTGTAAAGTTAATCGTCTAATATTTAAGCCAAAAGTTGGGAAAATCTATCCACTGTGAAGAACCTGTTATTTATATTTACTAAAAAGTACTTCCGAAGAAGGAAAGAAGGTCTTGAATCATAAAATGCAACTTATAATTCATTGCCATTCCTATGACTTAACAGTTATTATTAACCCTGCAAATGTCAATACCACTCCAAACTGCACAATTGTGATCGTTGCAATCACCTTGATCATTGCAATCACCATTATCACATTTTACAGTTCACATTCATATTGAGTGTTAGTATTTTATCATGCTTGCATCAACAATCCTACACAATCCCTTTACCATGCACCGGGTTTAGGTGATATCCTACACCTCTAGATCAGAGATCACCAACCTTTTTTGGGCTTCGGTGCCAACATTACTATACAAAACCGTTGCCGGTGCCAGATGCTGGCAGTATGAAGCCCAAGTTTTGATAGTGCTGTTTACTTTGGGCGATATTGGCAGGCTAAGACATGTGATGGCAGGCAACTTCGAGCAAGGAACACCAAGTAATATTGATTAAAAGTGTTTAATTGCAATCAGAAACTCGGCTAAATGCTACGATACGACACGGTACAGACTACTAAACTAACCAATTTAACGCGTTTAAATATAGATTTGTATTGACGAAAATAAAAAAATACCAATCAAAATTAAGAATAACAGGAAAGTGACTAACAAAGTAATGGCATGAATATTAGACGTTTAAGAAGAAAAACACCTAACTGACGTTAAAAAACAACATGAACAACAACTAGTCATATTCTACATGTATTTACTGAAAAAGAATGAAAATGAGGCTATTGCATCAAATACAGTGTAATGTTATTAGTTATAGAGTTGTGAGGAAAAGCAGTATGGAAATAAGAGAGAAACATGCAATGAATATGAAAAAGAAAGAAAGAAATATTGCACTCTAAATGAATGAAGAAAAAGGTGGTATCGTGACAGACAAGTGCATGTACAAAGATCATCAGCACCATGTGAAAACAGCGAATTACTTTGAAATATATGTACCCCCCGCATGTGCTGGGCCTAGATCTGACCTCGAGGTCTGAGGTTGATCTCTTCTTATAACATCACTTTGTGTGCATAAGATGCGTTTCTCCCTTCATTCCAAGGTATTTTTGAAATATTTCATTAGGAGATGAAAATTCAAATACAACTTTGATGACAACAGTTATTGTCTTGGTTGTGGGCGTAGTCGGATTGGTTATTGCTGTTACCTTACTGCTCATGAAGATGAAACGTGCTAGAGTTAGTCCAGAACGGGAAAGTAACGATTTGGGTATTGATAATGCATCAGATGAGAAAGAAAATGCAAATGATGAAGAAGTAAACAGGAAGAGAGGTGAAACGGTTATGTCATGCAAGCCATAGAAGAGAAAATGTCACTCAGTAGAAGCTTCAAAAGGCAGTAGAATTGCTTTTCATCTATTTCTTATTAGCAACTGTAGAAATGTTTTTATATGCAGTTTTTACAACTTTTCGTGATTAAGCTAAAACCGAAAGTCTATATTTAGGTGCAAATTATAGCCAAAGTCCAAGAATTTAATCTTCTTTTATTTTCCTCTAAGGTTAAGAGACTATAGTATTACCTTATAGGGAAAATTGTGAATTTAACATTCTCGGTACTTTTGCCACAAGCCAATGATTATAGCGTTACATTCTAGCTGAAAGTTGAAAAACTCAACTTAATGCTACTTTTGGTAAAAATCTTAAGTCTATAACCTTTCCTTCGAGGCCAATAGTTGAATTTATACTTCTGCTAGAAAATGTCTGTAACGCCTTTGAATAAAAAGCAGAGGTAATAGTCTTCGTTTTTGACAACACATTACTAAAAACAGGTGTCCAACGCCTTTGAATGCAAGCCAAAGAATATACTCTTGGTTTTGTCTACAACTAGAAAAAGAAATACAACCCTTTTGAACCAAAGCAAAAGGCAATAGTCTTGGTTTTTAAATAAAAATGAAGAGGAGAGGAGGAGAGGATCTCCAACGCTTTTAACTGACATCTAAAGACTATAGTTTTGGTTTTTGAGTACAAAAGACTAAAAAAGATCTCCAACACTTTTAAATCAAAGGCAAACGCCAAAATCTTAGTTTGGACGAAAAATGATGGAAAACAGACCTCCAACGCTTTTGATCCAGAGTCAAAGGCTATAGTCTTGGCTTCTGATCTCAAATGTCTAAAAAAAGAACTCAAACCCTATTGAGTCAACAATAAAGGGTATAGTCTTGGCTTTGACTGAAAGTGACTGAGAAAGGACCTCAAATGCTTTTGACGAATAGTCAAGGGTAATAGTCTTGGTTTTTGACTACAAATGACTGAAGAGAGAAGTCCAACCCTTTTGAGTCAAAACAAACTGCTATAGTCTTGCTGTTTAATGACAAATGATGAGAGAAAGATCTCTGCTGCTTTTGAATCAAGGCCTAACATAAAGTCTTGATTTTGGCTAAAAAATAACTGAGAAAAGATCTCCAGCGTTTTTGACTCAGAGTCAAAGGCTGTAGTCTTGGTTTCTGACTATAGATGACTGAACAAGTAAATCGAACCTTTTTGAGTCAAAAAGGCGGCTAAAGTCTTTGTTTTTAAAGAAGAATAATGTGAAGGGATCTATAAACCTTTTTAATCAAAGCCAAGGGCTATAATCTTGATTTTGACTACAAAGAAACAATAAAAGATCTCCAATACTTTTGAATCAATATGGAAGGCAATAGACTTAATTTTTAACTACAAATGATGAGAAAGAGATCTGCAAAGCTTTGCAATAAAAGCTAAAGGCTATAGTCTTGGTTTTGAATGCAAATTATTAACAAAAGATCTCAAAAAAATTCTTAATCATCACCAAAGGATATAGTCTTGCTTTCTAACTACAGTTGATTTGGTAAGTACTCTCAGCATTTTTAGCACAATTCGAAAAGCTATGACACTACGTTTTTACTACAAATGATGAAGTAAAGTTATCTTATCTTTTTGCCTCTAACATAAAGGCTATTGCCTTATTTTCTGACAAGAAATGAAGAGACAAAGGTTTAAGCAAAGCAGTTTTTTCAATGCTTTTGACTTTTGACAATAATAAATGAGGAGACTAAGTGTTTAATATTTCTGACTCAGAACTAAAGGCCATAGTATTTCCTTTCTACTAGAAATGATGAGATAAAGATATAAAAAAGCTTTTTGACTCGAAACCAAAGAATGTAGGCTTAATTTTGGCTACATATACAGAGATATAGCACCCCAACGATTTTGACTCAAATGCAAAGGGTATAGCATTGCTGTTTTACTAAAAATAGTGATAAAAAGAGTTTAAGAATCTTTAACTCAAAACCAAAAGCTATAGCCGTTCTTTCTGCTTACAAATGAAACAATAAAAATGTTCAACAGTTCTGAGAAAAACCAAAAGGCTGTAACCTTAATTTCTGAAAAGAGATGATACGATATAGATCTCAGACACCTTGTTCTAAACGCCAAAGACTATAGTATTGTTTTTTTATTACAAATAATGAGAAAAAGGTGTTGTTGACTCCAGACTAAAGGACATACCCTTGCTTTTTGACTACAAACAATGTGATGAATGACTCTAATGTTCTTAGGTCAAAACCAAAAGCTATGCAATTTTTTTTGCTGAAAATGTTGAGATAAAGATTGTCGAACTTGATGCATCAAAATCAAAAACAATGGCCTTGCTTTTTTTTACTAGAATTACAGAGATAAATATCTCTAACATATTTGACTTAAAACCAACAGCTATAGGTTTGCTTATTAACGACAAATGATGAGACAAAGGTTTCGACAGCTTTTGACTCAAAAGCAAAGACTATCGCCTTGATTTTTGGCTAAGGTTAAAGATCTAAAGAACTCCAAAGTGGTTGATTAAAATGCAAAGGGTATCATCTTGCTCTTAGAAGAGAAATGGTGAGACAAATATTTCCGAACTTGGTGCTTCAAATCCAAAGGCTATTGCCTTACTTTATAACAGAAAGTTCCAAAGTTTCTGACTCAAAGCCACAGTCTATGACCATGCTTCTCTGCTAGAAATGATGAGATAAAAATTTCAGAAGGCTTTTGCCTCAAAGGCAAAGACAATGGCCTTGCTTTTTGACTAGAAATGATGAGACAAACATTTTCAAAGTTTTTGATCCAGAACAAAGACTTTAGCCTTGCTTTGTGACTAAAAGATGATGAGACAAAAAAATTGAAAGGTTTTGAGAGAAAACCAAGGTGTAGAGATTTGCTTTGTAACAAAAGATGATGAGATAAGGATTTCTAAAGTGTGTGACTCAAAAGCAAAGACTGTAGCCTTGCCTTTAGGCGAAAAGTAGAGAGGCAAAGATCTCCAACACTTTTGATTCAACACCAAAGGCTATAAACTTGCTATATGGCCAGATGTTATAGAATAATAATTTTCACAGGTTTTGTCTGAAACCAAAGGTAATACTGTTGCTTTTTCGCTAAAATTAGAAAGAGAAAGATCCTCAACGCTTTTGACTCAAAACCAATGGATATAATCTTATTTTTTCACTTATAATGATGAGATGAAGCTTTTCAAGGTTGTGAACTCAAATCCAAAGTTTATACTATTGCTTTTGACTAAAAACAATGAAATGACGATATGCAAAGGTTTGGTCTTAAGCCAACTATTATAGCCTTGCTTTTTGGTTAAAAAGCAATAGCAAATTTTCACCAACCCCTCAAGACTATAGCCTTAGTTTTGAGATACAAAGTGTCTACTAACATTTCTGCCTTTCTTGGTCAAAACTCAAAAACAATAGCCCATCTCTTCAATTGAAAATTCAAGAACTTAGCATTCTTCTACTTTTGCCCGAATCCCAAAGCTATATCCTTGTTTTTGAAGTAAAGATTGGGAATACGAATTTTACTATATTGGCAAAAGTACAAAGACTTTTGCCTTGCTTTTCAGTTGAAAACGAAAGATGTTAGCATTCTGCTATTCATGGCCAAAGTCACAAGACCATAGCCTTACTTTTGAGGCGGAAAATATGAGTTTAAATTTTCACTATGTTTCTGGACGATGTCAAAAGACCGTAGCCTAGCTTTTCGATTGATAATTGAGGAGCTTAACTCTATAAGTTTGGCCAAAATTAAAAGACTATAGCCTTACTTTTGAATTGGAAAGTGTAAGCTTGCATTTCTGCCATTCTTGTTGAAAATTAGAAAACAAGGTTCTGCTACTGTTGGTCAGAACCCGAAGGCTTTAGCCTTTCCTTTTATGTGACTATCAAAGAACGTACTTTTCTACCACTTATGGCCAAAATTACAAGACTAAAGCATTATGCTTGAGGTGAAAAGAGTTTGCTTAAAGCTGTGGAAACTTGTTTGTCAAAGTCCAAAGACTATAGTTCTAGCACTTTTGTCTTACTTTTGAGCCGAATATTGCATAAATTAACTTTCTATCACTTTTGGCCAAAATCAACATCTTTACTTTTGAGGTAAATACTGAGAATATAAATTTTTGCTACTTTTGTTGCAAGTCTAAGGGCTATAGACTTGCCTGTGAGTTGCAAATTGATAAAATTAACTTTCTGTCACTTTTGGCCAAAAGTTCCAAGACTATAGCCCTATCTTTAAGGTAAAACTAGAGAATTTAGCTTTCTGCTGTTGTTGGTTAAGATCCAAGAACCATAGCTTTGCTTTTCAATTGGCTATCGGAGAACTTAATTTTCTGCAACTTATGACCAATATCAAAAGACTATAGCCTTGCATTTGAGGTGAATCGTGTGAAATTATATTTCTGCTATTTTCGCTGAAGTCCAAAGATTATAGCCTTGAAATTGACGTGAAAACTGAGGAAATTAAGGTTCTGCTAATGTTTGGCCAATAGCAAGACGATAGCCTTACTTGTTAGGTGAAAAGTGCTAGCTTTTATTTCTGCCATTTTTAGTCAAGGCCCACGGGCTATAGACTTGCTTTTCAGCTGAAAATCAAGCATCATACTTCTACTGGCCAGAATTTCATGGCAATAGCCTTAAATCTTGAGGCAAAAATTGAGAACTTAAGTTTCAACTATTTCTGGAAAAATTCCAAAGATTATAATATTGCTTCTACGTAGCAAAAAGGAATTAGTTTTTTTTCACTTTTGCTCAAATCCAATATTTATAGCCTTGCTTTTGGCGTGAAAAGTGTGGATTGTAATTTCTGTTATCAATGGGCGCAGCTCAAAGACTATAGCCTTGCTTCTCAGTTGAAATTAAAGGTATTAGTATCTTGCCACTTGTAGCCAATATCACAAAATCATAGCTTTACCTTTGAGGTGAAGCGTGAAGTAAAATTTCTGCTATTTTTGATCAAAGTCCAGCGACTATTTATAGTCTTGCTTTTTAAGTGAAATTTGAAGAACTTAGCTTTCTGCTAATTTTGAATGAAATTCAATAGCTATAGCCGTACTGTTGAGACAAAGAGAGTGAGCTTATTTTCTTGATATTCATGGTCAAGATGTAGAAACTACAGATTTGCTTTTGAGCTGAAAATTGAGGAAGTAATTAGCCTGCTATTATTGACAAGAATCAAAGGCTATAGCTTAATGTTAGTAGTAAAAGTTGGGAATGCAAATTTCTATTATTTTTGGCTAACTTGCAGAGTGTAATCTTACTTTTAGTTGAAAATTGAAGAACGTACCTTTCTGCTACATTTGGTCAAAATTTTAAGACTATAATTACTTTTTAAGTAAAATTGTCAATATAAATTCCTGCTATTTTGGCCAAGGTTAAAGACTATGACCTTACCTTTGAGGTGAAAACCATGAAGTTATTTTTCTTGCTATGCTTAGCTAAAGTTCAAAGACTATAAGTTTAGTTTTGAGGTGGAACATGTCAATTGAATTGTAATACTATTTTCCACAGCACGAAAAAGCGGCAACATTATTTTGACATACTGAAAGCTTTTTTCGTCCGACACTCATCAGAGTATGAAAACGTCGGATAATGACCTAAAGGTAAACCTAAATATATATCCAGATGCATCTGGATCTGGATCTGGATATATATTTAGGTTTACCTTTAGGTCATTATCCAACGTTTTCATACTCTGATGAGTGTCGGACGAAAAAAGCTTTCAGTGTGTCAAAATAATATTGCCGCTTTTTCGTGCTGTGGTAAAGTTCTGTAGTATCAACAGACTATTTAAATACTATTTTTAGCCAAAACTCATACTATAGCCTCACTTTTTGAAAATAAATTCAAGAGTTTCGTTTTCCTTCTATTTTTAATAAAAAAAATTATAGCCTTATTGATTAGAAGAAGATTGTGAAACTATACTTCGGCTGTTTTTGTCCAAAGTCCTTAGAATATAGCCTTGCCTTTGAGGCGATGACTGTGAAGATAATTTTTGTTATGGGTAGCAACGGCCCCCAGACTATTTTTGATGTTGAAGTTATGAAATTAAATTTCTGCTCTTTTGTTGAAAATCGAAAGACCAAGTCCTTAGTGTTAAGGGAAAAATTCTGAAATGAAATTTTTGTACTTGTCACAAATATCGAAAGATGATAGCCTTGCTTTTTAAGTAAACAGTCAATATCTTAAACTTCTGCTATTTTTGGCCAAAGTCCAAAGATTATAGCCTTAATTTTCAAGTGCAGATTGTCAGTTTTGCATTTCTGTTACTTTTTGGCCAAAACTCAAACATTATAGCCTTACCTTTGAGGAGAAGATTGTGAGCTTAAATTTCTGTTATTTTTCTAAAAAATTTCAAATAGCATAGCCTTACGTTTGAAGTGCAGATTTTGAGTTTGAATTTCAGTTATTTTTGGCCAAAATTGAAAGACTATAGCTTTATTTTTGATGTGGAGATTGTGAATTTGAGTTTCTTCTATTTTTGCCAAACTTCAAAGCTTATATCGGCCTATTTTTGAGGTGAAGAGTGTGAGTTTGAATTTCTGCTATGTTTGGCCAAAATTCAATCCTTATAGGCTTAGTTTTAAGATGAGTATTATGAATTTGTATGTGTTCTAGTTGCGGCTAAAATCCCAAGACTACAGCATTGTTTTCGAGAAAAAAAATGATGAATTTGAATTTTTGCCATTTTTAGCGAATTACCAAAGACTAAAGCATTGTCCTGAGGTGAAAAGTATGAAAGTATATATTTGCTGTTATTCAAATGATTTTTGTTCAATAGTTCCAGTCGAAAAGCAGGGCTATAGCCTTTGGATATGAGTAAATGAATTCGTCTTTTCAATAATTCTCTTCGAAATGTAAGACTATAATCTATGGGTTGAGTCGAAACATTAAAAATTTCTGTTTTTAAATAGTTCTAGTCGAACTGCAAGGGTATAGTCTTTGGCTTTGAGTGAAACAATACAGATATTCTTTTCTCAATGACTGGAGTCAGAAAGCAAAGCTAACGCCTTTGGTTTTGAGTCAATCTCCTGAAATTTCTTCAAACACTCTTCTCGCTAATTCTATTGAAAATTTAAAACTACAGAGGTAAAATTCTTTCTCATTATCTCTAGTCAAAAAGTCAGTCTATAGCTTTTTTTTTTGTGAGTCAAGCACTTCAGAATTCCATGTGTCAATAGTTCTAGTAAAAACAAAGCTATATACTATTGCTTCCCGTCAGACACTTCATCGTAGCTTTGTCATTAATTCTAGTGAGAAAGTAAGGCAATACCTTTTGGTTTTGAATCAAAGACTTCAGAGTTTAATTCTAGCAAATCCAATTCAAGGTTAAAGTTATATTCCTGGTTTACAACATAATAGCCTGTTTTTATTCCTTACAGTGAAAAAGCAAAGATATAATATTTGGCTTGTAGTCGAGACCTTCAGTTCTTTCTTCTCATTAAATATGTTAAAAAAGCAAGGCCATTTCTTTTGGTTTTGAGTCAAAGCCTCAAAAATTCAGACTGTTGTTTCTTACTTACAACAGTTACTTCAGCAATGCAAAAAGTTTCGTTTTCATGTCAAATCCTTCAGGCATTTTTTCTCAAAGCTTATAATGAAAACGTATTACTATACCCTTTGTTTGTGAGTCAAGAGCTTTAGATTGTTTATTTTTTAATAATTGCAATCATAGAATAAGGCTATAGCCATAGGTTTTAAGTCAAAAACTTCATATTTTCCTTCCTCATTAGCAGCAATGCTCAGTTATTAAGATTGCAGCCTTTGGCTTTGAGTGAAAAACTTAGAAGTTTCCATGGGATCCAGCAAATGTTCCAGGGCCTATTTTAAGGGAATTTTCCAAGATCACATTATGATATAAAAAAGATTGGCTACACCCTTCTTTAGCACTTTGGGAATTATGCCCTTCAAACAATCCAAAAATTCATGTGGAGCCTTTTGGTGTTTGATACAACATTGAAATATCTGTTGTACTGTTCTCGAAAATTATATAAGAGCATATACAGACCAAGACACAGAAAGAGGTCTACGATATAAAGAAGTACATAAAGTAAAAAAGTTGACCACAATTATAAATTTTCAAGACCATAGTCAAGATTTCCAAGACCAATTTAAAATGGACCTTAAATTCTTGTATAACATGGTGTCGCAATACTCCAACCCTGATTCAGTTATGAAGACCAAGAAGACTCCATGAAGAAAACACTCTGATTTTGGACACTTTATTCTACTTCACTATTGCACATCTTTGCACACTATCTAATTTATCTACTCGATAGTTCATCAATATAGAAAAATACACGTTTTAGTAAATGTCTCGTGAATACAGTAACCAATAAAAATCAGTAAAATGTAAAGACATATCTCCGTAAAAATTTACTCTAACTATAATTTTGCGTAAATGTAAAATATTGTAAGCAGCAGTAAATATTTGTCATTTCCCAAGCTCTCTCCCTGTGGAGATGAGAGAAAAAACATCGTTATTCATACTTTTGAATGGACTAACTACGCTTATGCGTATGGAATATTAATTGCTGAGTATTCTTGTTCCAAACACATGGTATAAAAGGTACCTTAACAGTTTGCTTCCTGTTCCTGACATAAAGTTATCAATACCAGGGGCGGATGTAGACAAAATTTTGAGTGAGTTCCTGATGAATGATTAGATAGAAGCAGATTTGTGGTCCTAGGGGCTCAGGGGGAAAGCTCCCTTGTTTAATTTATATGAGCTTCAGGGGGAACAGACCCATTTGAAGTTGAAGTTTCTGAAATATTTCTTTAATACTTCTAAGTTGTTGGTGATTTTAAAGTTCATTTTGTTTTGCTTCGATGACTGTAAAAAAAAGAAAATTCTGTTTTGAGCCCTCTTGTTAAATATTTAATACTACACTACTAGACAGACAAGGGTCATTTTACAGTCCAATTCCCAAACTAGTATCCTTTGTGGTGAATTAAGAGCGATGCATTCCAGTAAAGTATGTAAGCATCGTTCTAAAAAATTATTGCCAAAGCATTTCATTATGGAATCAGTGTCATAAATTTGAGAATGTCCATTGGCTGCTACAACCCAATTAATTTCTGAATAAAATGGAAGTATGGCATAGCTTTGCAAATGAAGAACAGTTGTATTGGAAACTCCTCAGGGCAAGGATGCTTTGTTCCTTGACCACTCAGAGCATCTAAAAGTATTTTCTCGACCACTTTATTTGAAACAAGTCAACCCAGAAATATGCTAACAACCAAATGCTGGATTGCACTGAATCTTGCCAGTATGCTTCAAAAACTTTCGTCATCAAAACTATTTGGGAGAAGTAACGAGCCTACTTCATACTTGCGGAGATTAGGCCTACAAGGAATAAACGATTCAATGATTCTCGAATACTTGACTTTCAAGGAATATTGTATATCAAAAAACCTATGCGATGCTTCTGAAAACTCTGAGAGGTCAAGGATTGTAGCTCTCGCATCCGTTTCGTCCATTTGGTAAAGTCAGCGAAAATTATCACCTGTACCTTCGCCCTCGTTTTCAAGCGAGCACATATGTCTCAGTTCTAAACACAATCTGAATCCCGTATGTCGCAGTTCTAAACGCTGAGAACAAAAGATATCAGTCACTTGTGACGCATAGGTGTAAGTTCTAAACATGATAACAATAGAGATGTCTCAGTTCCAAACACAATCGTGAACACATATGTTTCAGTTCCGAACACAGTTTCGAAGAATTCTAAACCGACAGGATTCGAGAAAGAGGAAACAATTATCGGCCACTGAGCGCAGCGGGTAGAATTTGCAATATTTTTCCGAGGGCATTTAGCCTGGTCGCTGAAGCGAGAGGTACATGACTTTTTATGTGCATATTTTAGAAAGAACAGACACACAATAAAAAGGTGCAGCTCATTATATTTTCCCTGAAACAAAAAGAATTCTTTATTGATATTTTCTTATGACTCATAACTTCTGATTGAGTTCTAGAACTCTTGGAACTCACCCTAGATCCGCCCTTGAATACTTCAGGTGTTCATGCAGCCTTCTACAAGAATAAGCAAAAGTGGAAAGCATCAACACTCAAAAACATGTTCCTATGAAAATTTTAATGCATTTTCGATATGATGAAATCATGACACAGCTTGAAAAAGCTTCAATAATAGGCCAGAAATCCTTCTCATAAAACAATGCATATTCACGAATCGATTGTATTATTAAATTGACTGTGGAGAGAATGAAAATATGATGCAACGATGACTTCATTGTTGTTCAAAGCAAACTTCTAAGAAGTAGAGCTTTTAAATGCTGCGCATTAAATCCATGGACTTAGAATGGACTTCTGGAGTTGGTGAATTGAGGAACTGGAGAAATTTCCAATACTTTTGCTGCTTTCTAAAGCCTAGTCCTCATATATCGCAAACTGTCGGCGATCATTGCCGATGAAAGCTTTGTGTTTGCTGACGATCGCCAACAGTATGCGAGAACTAGGCTTAATGGAAAAGCTAAATGGAAATTCTTTGGAAATCAATTAATGCTTTCTCTGAGAAAATAAAAAGAAATACTAGCATACTCTCCGGAGTGATTTGATTGAAGAGTAATGTGAGAATAACTATTTTATAAGAATAAAGTTGATAAGAATATTAAGGCTCAGAATCGCTGAAATGTAAGAATAACGCAAGGCTCAAGCTTCATCAAGACTTAAGAATATTCGAGCTATAATCGTGCTTTTAGATTAGCAATCGGACCATTTATTCAATATTTATTACGTCTGGTCCTCTTTTGATTTGCTTTACGATTAATTATGACATCAAAAACAGATATGGATATATTCGTTTCATTTCCGAACCAAGCTACACCTTTTGCACTTGAGAATAATTTAAGAATACTCTTAGGCCTAAAACGGGAAAAATTCAGAATAATGAGGCTCGGAAAAAAGTTGGATATTTTTATTAAAAAGTGGGTAACTAGAATCAGGAATGGCACCTGCGGGGGATGTAGCCCCGAAAATTTTTGCTACCCCCCCCCCGTCGGCAACTAAATTTCCATGCATCTTCGGCACTACTACATAAAATCCGGGACCTTTTCGCTCTTTTTAGGAAGCAATACGATAGGCATTGCCTACAAAGATTCTTGGACACCGCTCACTGTCTTCAGATGCCTGGAAAATGCTATTTTCCAACCTTTTACTACATGTTGAATACAAAAATAAGGGACTACATGTTGAATACAAAAACAATGACACCAAGTTGCACTTATCCCAGATATAATTCGTGGGCAGAGATGAATTCACTAATTAGCCGCAAGCACAAACTAACGCCCTTGAAAATGGAGGCACACAGGTCCACTATTGCTATCATCATTGACCGAACAGTTGTTAAAATCATTGATCTGTGCCAGTGCGCCGAAGGAAGAATAGTCTACGCCAAAATTTGCACTGAAATTCATATGTGGCAAGGCTCTTTGGTATCGTTGTTTTCATGCACAGAGATTCAGTTGCCCTACAAACTGAGCGGTTTTATCTGCTGCAGGGTGTCACACCTCCACACTCCCGGAATTCACACCCCTGATTGTAGAAGGCCTCGCTATATACCTTTTATGAAAATATAGGCTATGAGAATATAAAGGCTCAAAATCACGAAAAAGTAAGAATGAGTAGAGAATAACGCAAAGCTCAAGCTTCGTCAAAGCATAGATATTTGCTTTATTTTATTTCTTAACAAGCGAAGCAAATATGAGCGCCTTGTGAGTCAATTATGAACCCAAGATAAACACCAACTAATTATGTAAGCTATGAGAACATTGGCGGGGGTGTAGAAGGTTAACTCAGTATTAATTATCAATACGCAGTACCCTAGTGCTTATTCTTGTAGAACTCCATATGCTGTCTGTTTAAGAAGTAATTTTTCCACCCCTATCTTAGATTTCTGTCTATTTTAATTACCGAATGGTACGAAATATTGCAGAATTTCCTTAATGGAGCAAAATTATTGAGGGGTGTTGCACCCTAGGCCTCCCAATAAGTCCACCTATGAAGAGAAGTGTCAATGTAGTATCATTATCACGTCAGTCCATGGTGATTTGGAATGCAAAAGAGCGTTCTTTTTAACAATGTTTCAGGGGGCTCAGTCTCCGTAGCATTACCCAGGGGTGGCTCGAGCCCCCTACCCCCACGGAGTCGGCGCTCGTGCTCTGACGTACATACAAGACAATAACAGGACATGACGGAGACAGCACCTACGATTGATGAAATTGCAAACTTACAAGGTAAGCTTCACACATACGCTACAAATCACGCATGTACAATCATATAATATATTACACTATCGCCATTCAGCTTTGTTTTCTAATTTCTGGATATTTTTTCAGAAATTATACTCTACATACTGGCAAGTACTTGCAAGTTTATATTCCTACAACCTTTTGCTTTCTTGAAGTGTTTTCTATTATGTAGCAACTACAATTCAGCATTCCATATTTAAGTTAAACAAAAGTTTTCCATTGCATTCAATGACTCTAGCAAGAGAGCCAAAATTCTACTAGATTCCCCATTCCACTTTTACTGCAGCCCGGCAAACAGACATTCTTCCGTTGTCAAAACGTGACTATTGTTGGCATGCTAGGCTTGACTGACAAACTTTCGGTTCTATGGCAATGAGTCTCAGATGTGGCAGAAATATGGGTTGCCTTCACGCGTTATCAATATGGGTACTTGTGATTTTGACCAGCGTTGTAAGTTCAATTTGACCTGTTTTGTTCCTATTTTAAGAATTCTGCCTATCAGTGTTTTTGCACATTGTGCAGAGGTAAAAATATGGTGCAGCCTATTGTCCGTTTACACTTTCAGTAAAGATCAATAATACTAGCAAGGCTTGCAGAGACCTAGTTTTGCGGGGAAGAGCCAATGAAGGCATATTTTAAGTCAGGGGTGCCAGAAGCAAGGTGATAGCAGTGGCAACTATGGTGGCAGCAGTGACAGCTACCCCTAATCTCCTAGTACGGGGGAAACGGAGAAGAATGGCGCCTTCATTAAAATTGTTGCTAATCGTCAGTTGCATTAGAATATGTTGTGAGAAGGACATTAAAATCAACATTTCCATCTTCGATCACAAAGGTTAAGGCACCATTTATGTTTTGACTTTAATTAAGGTTCTTACTTTTTGTTGACTCTAATTGAAGCTCGTGCATCCTTCACGGTTTTTCATCTAGTTTATATATGGCGCGTGTCCAGGTGGCAAAAGTTAAAATAACGCCGTAAAGAGGGATTACATGGGTGGCAGTAGTGAAAGTGGTACCACAAATAGGGACTTCAACAAAGTGTAGCCAAAGAATACTCCCTATTCAGTAGTTTGGCGCATGTGCGGGTGAGACCAGTTAACATGGTGCAGGAAAATAAAGCATTCACCAAATTTTGGCGCGTGCGCTTATGGAAGCAGTGAAAGTTACGCGGGAAATATAGTTCCCACCCACTACAAAGAATACAGTCTGGTCCTTCACGAAAGCTTTCAATTTGGGGGTAGCTAGCAGCGGAAAAGCTATTATATTTACAGTTGTTTTGTAGGCAGCAATCGCCAATCGCTACTAGAAGAGTCAATAAAGCATTAAATTATTATGCCATTCGCAACTAGAATTGAACTATGAACGTAGAAGTGTGTTGACTTCGTACACTCTTTTTTTTATAAGAATACCTGAATTTTGTCCGAGCTTCACTAATGTTAAATTTTTCTGATTTTGAGCCTAGAATTGTTCTTAAATTATTTCTAAATACCAAAGCCGTAACTTCGCCTAGAAATTTACGAAATATATTCCAATCTTTGTTGATGTTTTACTAAATCGTAAAACTAAGCAAGACTTTATGTTTTGTAACGATAATGCAAAAGTACATCTGAAATTAGTGTTATAACTAAGATGCAAAAAATTCATTTATGTTCATGAAGCTTGAGCCTAGCATTAGTCTTAAATTGCTCCTAAATTCCAGTGATTTAGAGCCTAAAAATTTTATAAACTTTGTCCATCGAAAAAAGTATACTATAATACCTTTGCGAGATTACCTGGAAGCTTTAAAATGGGTTGCTCCTATCGCAGAAGAAGCTTGGATAGGTCTTCTACATTAAATTTACAAGGTAATTATCTCAACTCTGCTAGTAGCAAGTTTTTCTACACTATGCACCATTTTCTAGACAGAGCATGAAAGATAACTGAAAAAACTACTTTACAGTTGCATACCATTGTTATCAGTAGTCGCAGAGCACAGTTTTCCGAGCTTTAACACTATTGCTCAAATTTTACTCTCGATTCTACCCTGCTTCTAATTCTAAGTCTACCCTGCTTACTAATTTTCCATTTTGTCCGACTCCTCGGAACTTAATAGAGCCCCCACTTCTTAAGTTCATAGAAAATAAAGTGTTGTACAAAGTTCTCATATTATTTTCTTTCGCCCTAAGTACTATTTACGCTCACTTTTAACGGCAAAATAGCGTATTTCAAGCAATTGAACCCCCCACCTCCAAAAGTTGGAATGATTCTATGTTATATGACAGCCTGTCCTGTTGTTTCCTTCGCTTTATCATCATTTAAAGCCATCTTTCAAGTTCCGACCCCAATCGTTTATTTTGTTTACTAGTACCCCGTTTATTTTGCACTTGAGAGTGCAAGTTCTGCTGCAATGACTAACAAAAGAGCGCTCTTCCTTCTATATTCTATTTGCAAAAATACTCGAGAATAGCAGTTCAAGCCATCTTAGCACAATGATTTTGAAAATGTCTCTCCATACCCAACCATGTTGGACCCTACAGTAGACATTGGGTACCAAAGAAGATCTAGCCCAGTGACTCCCAAATTGGTGTTTACGGTCAGGAGGGTTGTGGGAGGAATTCGTTATGGCAGTTAGCCTGTATCATATTCCGTATTTGTCTTCCATGAAAGGGTTATCATGACATACATTTGTCACTACAGAGACCTTGTTTCGAAAATACTTTTAACAGTTTAACCCGTTGACATTGTTTGAAAACATTGCCTGCACAAAAGCGCTTTATGTTCTACCAATCTTACATACACGTTTTTTTTTTATAAGAAAAAAGTTTATAAGAAAATGAGGCTCAAATCGTCAAAATCTTAAGAAAATCGTAAGAAAATCACGAGGCTCAAATTCCAAAATTAAGTGTTTTTATAGGCCAAAAATCGATAATTTCGTCGTTATTGCATTCCAAATGTTAAAGATGGAATTCAAATTCAAGTATATAATAGTATTAACGAAAGTGTAAACCACTCTAGCCAGTTTATTTCAGCAAAAGTTAAGGAAAATTTAAGAAAATCCGAGGCTCAATTTCGGAAAAAGTTAAGAAAATTGAGGCTCGGGCAAAATAATGATTTTCGTATAAAAAAAAAACGTGTAGGCGCATAACTACGGTAGGCTTCCTGCCGGGCCTAGATTCCTGCTTTATTCAACAAAGAACAAGAACGTCCTTTTGTTAGAAACTTTGTCATGAGTCAATAACAAAGTGGAGCCACGGAGGTGAAAAAGCGTGGTCTTGTCGCAAAATTCTCCTGTGTGGTCGTCAAAAACCGAGGTTTCTATCTTTGAAAGAAAAAATCTATAGTGTCCTGAAATCTCAAATTGCAAAAATCTGCCTGCGAAATGCAGGCCCCCAAACGCGATTCGTTAAAGGAATCAATTAGCCTTGTTCATACCGCGCGGACTGAGAACTAGTTTGTATGCTTGTAGGGGAAAACCTCGTTGTTGTAGTTGCACGTGTTCTGAAGGAACTTTCGATTCGATGTAGAAACGTTTGATATTCATGAACATGGACAATTGTATTTCTACATCTTGGTCGAAGAAAGATTGCGTTGCTTGGCTTCAGCAGATAGGTCAATCAACCAGCGGCACAGTTGAAGAACTCCGTCAAAGGATTAGAAATTGTCAACGATATCCAGCCCTCGTTAGGAGACTCAGGGATAAGAATTATGATTTTCCACCAAGCCTAGACCCCGTGTTAACCCCACCACCAAGTGCCAACTGGAGATCAGATGACGTTCAGTATCCTGTGGTTACTGAAGACATGTTTAAAAATTATATGTGTGCAAAACTGCAAGGAAACTCAGGCAGCAACAAAAGGCGTACATGATGCTGCAAAGCCGAAAAATTGCCTCTGTACAGATTATACAAGATAAACAAATATATTTGTAAAGGCAATGATTGAAAAGTCATATGGTCACCAGATTAGACCTGCAGTTGTGCTTTTTCAAGGCAGAAACCTACAGAGTGCTTACTGTATTTGTCCAATTGGAACAAATGGGTTGTGTTGCCATGTTTTGGCTTTGTTGCGTTTTTGAAGCATTATTGTGTGACTGGGGAGAAGATCCTTGAGCTAACTTGCACTTAGCAATTGCAGAAATTGCACATGAGAACAAGAAAGGGATCAATTCCAATGATTCCTCTCAAGGACATAAAAGTGAAGTCAGCTAGAATGAAGAGAGAAAATACAGGCATTGTGATTTCACCAGCTGATCCATCTGAAAGTTACTCAAAAGAGATGTTAGTCAAATTGTCAATGAACTTTGTAAAAAGCTGGAAAAGGAAAAGCCAATTGAAGATCATATTCATTCTGTTGTTGTGAACTCTGGAATTGGAAGAAATTCCTCATTAGGTCAGCACTTGATTTACAAGTATAATTATCATGCAGTCTGTGCACTTACTGACCATTAGTATTGCAAGACTGAGCTATATGACAGCACACTGTTTGATTTTCCTGCTATCAAGGAAAGCAACATTGAAATGCAGGGTTCTTTTGAATACAATTTGGTAAAGTCAAGGAATGACCAAATACAAAGCTTGAATGAACCTGTTGTTGAACAAGATTTTGCTTTGCCAAGTGAAAAAACTGTGACAGTGTACAACAGCCAAAACCTTATCTACAAAGAGGTGTGGGATGACCTTGATAGGCAGCTATTAGGAAAACTGCCTGTTGTGAAGCTTGATGTCAGCTTTTTAGAATCCCCATGCCCAAGAGGCTCTAATTATGTAGAAACTGTACAAAATACAAAAGCATGGCAAGAGGCACAGAGACATAAAGTGACCGCAAGCAGACTTCCAGCTCTTCTTGGCTTTTATGGCAAGGCAAAATTTATTGCATGCATGGACATGGATAAGGAAAATTGAATGGGGTAGGAAATTTGAGGCAATTGCCATTGAAAAAATGATGCAAGAATCTAAGGCTACTATCAAGTCTTGTGGATTTTTCATTGATCCTTGCAATGAAAGGTATGGTGCAAGCCCAGATGGGCTTGGGCCAGCAGCAATTCTACTAGAGGTTAAAACTCGAGCAGAAAACTCAGATGGTCCTCTTATTGCATTGAAGAGCTACCCACAGTACTTTGTGCAATGCCAGTTGCAAATGAATTGCACAAATGCCATGTTTGTGATATTGCAATCATATCACCCAGAAACTGGAAGGAGCCACTACTTTCTTATTAAAAGGAACTATGTTCTCCTTTCAGTTATCCAAGATGTTGTGGATGCAATTATATGCAACAATGAGATCCTGGTATGGCCACATCAAGAGCAGAAAGAATATAGACTACTTGGGTTAACTGGTGTCATTACCCAATTTTAAATCCTTAAGAACACTAAGTACATTCATAAAAACAATATGCAGAGATATTCCAAGAGTTAACTTTATAAAAAAGCATCAAGAAAATGTCATTTAGTTACTTTTAGAATTTTATTAAAGAGTTCTCTCAAGTGCCTAATAAACAGGTGTCCTAATAAACAGGGGGTCAGAATTTAAAAACTGGCTTACAATTATTATACAGCAATGGAAAAAACAAGAACAGGTTGTCATAAAATATTTTTAGAAATATGTATACAGAAGCAGATATTTTGCCTTGTAAAGTGGGCATGAATAGTACTAACAAAGAAAGGAAATAAAGAGAAGCTTGTAAACCTTCCTTTCTTTAAAATTAATAAATGGGGCTCTTAATTAGGTAGGAGGGGCTGGAAAAAATTGGAAAATTAAGAAGTGGGGCCATTCATTTGGCACTTGCAAGTATTTTTGAACAATAGAATCTATTTTCTCATTATTTATGCCTTAGGGCCAATTGGAGCCATGGTTAGGTTGACAACATGGCAAAGCATCTGCCATGTTGATGAAAGCAGGTCTATCTGGTTCAAAGGCCAAAATTTCTTTAAAATTGTCCAGTTTCTGACTCTCCCAATAAACCACTCAACATGTATTTGTGTTGTTGCAATGTCAAAATTAGAAGCTACATCTTTTTGAGAAAATTGATCACTGTCCTATTGTTTTGGTCTGTTCAAAGCAATTCCTTTGATTGCACACAGCTCTTGTATGGAAAATCCCCTGTCAGACATAATTTCATGTTCTTCTTGAACAAAATTGAGAGCACCAGCTTTCTCTGTTATCTCTGAATGTGAAATGGACCCAGGGTATATTTCACTGAACAATAATCCCATTCCATGGGGAGCAATACCAATAAGGGCTTTTCCAGTCACAGTGTTCTTGTAATTTGAAAACATCAAAGAATTTAATTCAAAGTTACTGGCACTTTGAAATTTGAATTCAGTTGCATCAATTACTAAGTCTGTTTTGCCATGGCCTGTATCTCTGAAAATATATGGCATCTTATGCAACAAAAACGTTCCAGAAGGTCTGAGATCCACCTGATTGAAAATTGTTGCCAAGAAAATAACCCAAGCAGTAAAAATTCTTTGCACAGTAATTCTTGCCTTGTCTAGTACAATAGCCATTACACCAAAATGCAATGAATGTCTACATATTGCCAAAACTGTTACTAGATCAGTTTTTGTATCAAGAGACCTTTGACCTAAGTCCTTAAAGTGTGGGCAGGGAATCAAATGAATGTAAGGCTCAACACATGCCACTATCACATTAAAATGTTCAAATGTTAACCCAGTGAGATAGGAAAAGTTCTTTGGACTTTTCTTCAAATTAATGTAAGTAAATTCTTTCTCTTGAAGGTTATTAATTATGGATAATAGCTCTTGGTTTCTTATCTCCAAGTGGTTTGTTTCTTCTATTGTTACCTTTAGTGAATCTTTTAGGTCTTTTATCTGCTCTTACAACTTAGCAATTACTTGAGCTTCTTTTTCATGCCGTTGTGCAGTTGGATGCACATCATTCTCACAACAATTTAAATTATGTAACGTTCTTTTGGGTTCTTTCGTATGGATATCTAAAGGCATTTGTGGGGCAAGGCCCGAAGGCCTAGCCCCTGAGGAAATACAACAAGATGTGACTACTAGCTATTCCTTCAATCGACGAACTCACTTATTATAACTCGCTACTTCTTTTATTACCCAATGACGCTAACACAGCACGCTTGACGACTAACTGACAGTACACATAATACAAACCCAACTCTTACTGTGACGACACACCCAACTAACACTGAGAGCCACAATCACAACTCCACGCACATTCCCACACTATTCTCGTGACAATTAGTTGCTGGGCCAATTGACCCCTCACCATTGCATCTCCCAGGTAATACTCTTCTTTCAGATGTGGCGTTGTCTGAGACACTTTCCGCTATCCTCATCACAAGTTCAAATTTTTATCACTTTCTTTAAGGTTTGCCTTTGCTTTGTTGATGCATTAGTAGCAGCATTAACAGCCTTTAATGCATTTTCATGTTTTATACGATGACGGTCAAGCTGACTCGAGGGCACTGCAACATCTGGCAAATCGTTCGTGTTCTTTCTCACGCCATGTTTCCAATGTACTGCACAAATTTCATTTCATTTCATTTCATATGATTCTCAACTTAAACTTTAACAATATTACAGACTAAATTTAAATACAAGGTAATCAATAATACAAAGATACTGGATTGATACATATGAGTGAAAATAAAAGTAAAAGTTAAAGAGGACACATGAAAAGAACTCAGAAAGAGCTTTCGAGCCATGTGCCCTCATTTACTATAATAAGATAACTTTGGACATACATGAATATATGATGTTATTAATGTTAACCAAATGTTCTGTTTTTTTATTTTTTTGTTTTTTTATTAAGCATAATAAAAGTTTATAATAAGACGGCAGGGAGAAAGGGGAAATGGAAATAAGAGTAGAAAAGAGCAGGAAAGGAAAGGAAAGGAATCTTTTTCCATGAGATAAATCAATCCATCAATAACGTTCTAATAATATTTGTTTGTAATGCTTAGCAAATAATTTTTTGGTTTCTCCAGTTTCTTCAGTTGAACCCTGAGGTCTTAAAAATATTTCGATACTCTGCCTGTAACTGTGGGTTACGAGGAAGCCTGTAGAATTTAATCGGCTTCACTTTGTCATCAAGAGAATTGTGATTGTTAAAACAAAGCGCGGAGCTGCAAAACCAACGAACCATTTTGTGAAGACAGAGCAAAACAAGAAGACTGGCAACCGCAACAACAAAATTTTCCCCTACAAGCAGACAAACTAGTTCTCAGTCTGCGCGGTATGAACAAGGCTAATTGGAGTTTCTCACCCGTAACTCAATGAACTCATCAGTCATTTTCTAATGAGAAGGGCGTATATCGACATATAAGAAAGATGTTTCTCTTAAGATGCACAGGGTGTGGTTCAAGACAATTCGGGGGACCTCTCCCTGATTCCCCTGTTCTTTTCAGCACCCTGCAGAAATGTCAATAAGACTCGTTGTACTTCAGAGTAACAAAATCAGCAAAAGCATTTTATTCTTTTTCAGCAGAGATATCAAGCATTTCTTTGGAGAATGGAGGTAAGGCGAGCTTTCATTGTATATACAGTAATTCAGTTGTCCAAGGTTTTATAGTACAAAAATGCATAAAATCAATTTACCATTGTTCCATTTCATACTCATTTCATTTTCAAAATTATTTGAGGAGGAGAGCCCTTCAGCAAAACATGCTGGTTTGCAAGGACCCCTCCAACTAATGTACAAATGCAGTTTAGAGAAAAACAAAATATCTAAAAATCTAACTACAAAAATCTCCCTTAAAACAAAATTAAAACTTCTAATGCAGTAAAAATGAAAATAGATAAGAATTAGAAGAGTAACTGTCATTTGATTACAAAATACGCTGTTTACAAGTGCTCTGGGAGGCCGCTTGCTTGCAGGTAGCTGAAAGGCTCTAAACGAAAAGGATTTCTTGCTCTTTTCTGTACCTTTTTTGATAGTCTGAGATCTGTTGCCGTACTGCGTAGTCTATATGAGGTTCGTCGCAAATTTTTCCTAAAAAACTGCGCAAATATGGCGGAGCAAATTCATTTACGCTGTTAAATGTCATTGTTCTGGATTCAGTGTCGATTAGTTCAATAACAGTTTTCCACCCCAGTTTCTCAATCAATTGACTGCTAGGGGTGTCGAAACTACTGTTTGTTGCAATTCTAGCAGCCCTGTTTTGCAGCTTTTGGAAACGACTCATCTCAGTTGTACCTGCACAGCCCTACACCGAACAGCAGTATCAAAACTAGGCCTCTATAATGCTAAATAGAGACTTGTCAAAGCTGAGAGTGGCAAAAATTTTTAGCACATTGTAGATTGCTAAGCTCTCTAGAAACCTTTAAAAATACAGCCCGAACTTGATCTCTCCAATCAAGGCTGTTGTCTAAAAGAACTCCAAGGTACCGTGTTTCCCCGATAATAAGACCTACCCGCAAAATAAGGCCTAGCGTGATTTTTGAGGATGATTTTAATGTAAGCCCTACCCTTAAAATAAGCCCTAGTTGAGAGCGGCAGAAAGACGAAAGAGTCAAACATTCTTTTTTATATTTATTGAAACTGCTTTAATGCGGTGTATGAGACTGCTGTATGTTAACTGCTTTAAGCAGGGTACCTCGGTAAGAACTTCGCATTCCATGAGACCTCTATTGCTCGACATGATAGAGTAGGGCCAAAAATTCTGCGTGAAATGGAGTTACCGGAGAGCGAAAACTCCGCTGCAATTTTGGAAACTGATGACTTTCAAGACATTCCAGAGGAAGATGATATGATTGTTCTTGAATAAATTGTTGTTAATGAGTTTCTGAATAAAAAACATGTTAATGGCAATTAAATGTAGATCTTTTTTCGTAATTTCTGTTTATTTAAAATCTCGTAATTTTTACTTTGTAACTTCATTTGTTGATATATCAAAATAATACATCCCCCGAAAATAAGCCCTAGTGCCAAATTTTGGAGTAAAAATTAATATAAGCCCTGTCTTATTATCGGGGAAACACGGTATTTAACTTTGCTAGCAACTTCAAGCTCCGCCCATGAATTTTTGTTTGTAGATTCTGGTTAGGCTTATCAAGGGCTTTCTTTTTAGCATTGGTAGAAACCAACATTGCCTGAGTTTTAGCTACATTAAGGGGCAACTTGTTGCTAATCAACCAAACATCTAGGCACGTGAGATTCTTGTTTAAGGCCTCCGGGATGAATCCTTGAATTTAAAGCACAGACTCGTGTCATCAGCATACATTGAAGTGGTGGAATTTTTTACTTGTAGGTGCAAACTGATCTGCTAAGCTTTAATGTCGCATCTCCATTGGGCGTCATGCAAAGGATATCCGTACATATCTAGCGGTCTTTAGTCCTCCTCTCCCTCCCCTTATTCATGCCTGTCCGCTTTTTGCATAACAGCCCCCTTCTCTTGTCCATGCGGACACCAATTGTGACTTTTTCTTTAATTCTATGAAGTAAACGATATCAATTCCTTCAATACTTTCTCAAGGCTTCCTTAGCAAAAGTTCTTGAGTTCATAAGTTTCGCGCATGGATATTAACGGAAAGTGAAAAAGTTCCATGTACATTTGAAATGGTGATAAATCTTTGTAAGTAAGAGAAACTAAAATGTTAGAGGGTAGCCAACATTACATACATGATATTTTTTACAGAGATAAATCGAATTTTATATACATGAAAAGTAAAAACTTTTCTTAAGTCTCAAAAATCCAGTGCTGAACTTTCTTAACTTTTTGAGCAGCTGCGTACTATTTTCTTATAAACCACTTTACCGTAAAAAATGTGTCGTCCATGAAAATAACTGGTAGATACTTCATCAGCAGAGTGAATGCCACTTCTATCGTGAACTGGACGACTACAGTCGAAATACAAAGGCTTCATCTTCCTACAATCGATACTGTGATTCCAAGCTCAACGGATGGTATCGTTTCACTGGCAGAGCTGGCGATAGATTATCTCAAGTTTGTCGCACAGGGTATTATGGTTGCGGTAGTTACTATCGTGGTTGGATGAGTGGTTCATTGCCAAGTCGTCATGATGGAATTGTTCAAAGGCAAGTTTACTTTGGGAACTACTACAGTTGCTACTCAGAGTCAACAACAATTAGAGTGAAAAACTGTGGCACATTTTATGTATACCATTTCAAACAGATTCCCCTCACATGCAATTTCCGTTATTGTGGATCCCATGACGAAGCCAGCTCAATTCTACCATCACCATCAACAACCGCCGTATCATCAACTTCAATCTCACCCAAACCATACCGGGTAACTATATTTCATATGGTAGATTCCATTTGCATTCGTCAGGATGATCCTATAGGATTCGTTTTCAATGCAAAGCAGCTACTACCATTTCATTGAGCAAAATACCATTGGCTGTATCCCAACACACCACTAGCTAGCTGATCTTTGAAAAATTAAATTGATGAAGGGCAAGCAATGACATCAGTCTAAGATTGCAAAGAACAAGATAAGAAACTTCTGTGTGCTGCATAAAAGGATATGAAGCTCTTCTCTCTACACAAAACTTAACACATGATTACTGTTCGCCGCGCCAAGCGATACATTAAACATATGTATGATAATTCTTTACTTGAGACCTCGTCTACTTCTCATTTAAGAGAAATTTTAAGTCCCATCTCCACTACTTGCAAAATATTCAAAATTAACGAAATTCTTTGCACAATACTCACTCTTTGATGTACTGTACGTACCAATGACTATTACAAGTTTCATTCTCTTTCCTTACAGAGTGGATGCTATAGGTATAACTTCCTGAACGAATACAGTCGAAATATCAACGCTCCCTATTTTGACAATAGAATCTGCGATTCTAATCTTCAAGGATGGTATCGTTTCCTTGGTCGTGCTGGCGATAGACTATCTCAAAAATGTCAGACAGGCCACTACGGTTGTGGAACTTCCTATCGAGGCTGGATGAGCGGTACACTGCCAAGCCGTTATGAAGGAGCTGTAGAAAGAACAGTTTACTTTGCTCAAAGATATGGCAGTTGTTACAGCGAATCAACATCTATTTGGGTGGAAAATTGTGGATATTTTTATGTGTATTACTTTAGGGGGAGCGCCAGGGGTTGCAATTACCGTTATTGTGGATCTCACGATGAGATCAGCTCAATCCTACCTTCACCATCGGCAACTCCTTTATTATCCACTTCAATATCAACTGTACCGTATGGGGTAAGTCCATTCACATATGTATCTTTAGAGGGCTCTCTTCATTACAGATATATACCACGTCTGCATAATACAAAGTATTTACTACAACAAGTGAACTTCACTACTCACTCTTCATAAGTGCATAACTGGAGGAAATGCCTTGTGGGGAAGGGGTGGGTGGGCAGAGCTTGCCTGTACAAGCAGTTTGAAGGGCAAAGCCTTATTTTCGTATGTAAATTGTACTGAATACTCTTGCTAGTTCGATGAGATGAGAGTAAGACAGAGACCGACTGAAAACCACCACTCTATAATTTCACACTCATAATAATTTACTCATATTTTTGCTCTACTCTACCGACCTTTCTCGAACAACTACTGATAAAATAATAATAACCTCTACTTATATCGTTACAAGAAATGACTAAATTTGACTAATCAATC
>WIPJ01034147.1:203151-223553 GCA_018155075.1 Cassiopea andromeda | reverse complement strand
CAGAAACGAGCGCCACCTCTGGTACTCAGTTATGAACGAGAGGAGTTGTATGACAAAGGAGCATTGCTTGTAATGAAAGCAGTCAAGTAGCTGAGTTGTTTCTAGTAAATACTGCGGTAAGGGGATGGCAACCTGTTAAGACAGTGGATCACATTTTTCAAACCGATTTTTTGGTTTGGCCAAAACACCGATGATAGCCTAATAATGGCATAAATAATAAAACTTCACAACTGACACATCGAGATCTTATTGTATGATTGTATCGTGTAGGGCCTCTTTTAAGGAATTGTAACTAGGAGAGCAAATATAAGAAGGGGACCTCATTGTATCCTATGGGGTATGCTCGTCTTTAGAAACCCTCAAAAGAAAATGTATTTCTGTCCAGCTACTAAAGATACTATGCTTGAAACCACATCATTTACTATTGAATATCATGAAACTATACAGAAGTGGCACTACTCAAATAGTTTTGCCGCTGGATAAAGATGTAACTCCTCTCTTTCTAAACGCATGTATAATTTTATAACTGAAAAGTTAAGGACACTAGTCACATAGAATTTCTTCCATGTAGAAACAGATAGGCGTCAAACACGCGAGCGGAGAGAACGAAAAATTTTTCATGGTCACCCTCTCTAGAATGTCGGAATATGCCTTTTTGGAAAGTGCGACAAACATTAATTTCATTATTAATCTTTAGTTTGAAAGGAAACAAATGTCCTTATCGGAATCATTGTAAATTGAATGATACAGTACATTAAATCCTATCTCAGCTATCTATGTCTGTTTCAATTTGAATTGATGATTCTTCATCATTAGGATCTTCGCAAAACATTCTTCCTTTATTTTCAACAGTAGCGTTATTGCCAGATTTGAAGTCCATGCTTGTCAATGAATTCCCTAGCCAGAAGCTGGAGAGATTTGCTTGTGCATCTGTAGGAATTTCCGTTTTATACAACAGTAAACCAAAATGAGAGTTTTTTACATCTCGTGCAAAATACAAGACCGACAAGTGGACCAAGAGCTCTTCTTCGATGAGCATTTTATGTGGTGAATTTACTGGGAATTGCTGCTCGGTCGTTCTTCTGCTTTAATTCGAGTTTATTTCATTAACATAAAAACTTCACTCTCTTTGCAACATTTTGCTGCTTCATTTACTTTACGCACATGCTCAGGCCTTCCCCCTTCGGCATGAGGTATCTTCTTTTAAAATCTGAACAAGGAACGCCAATCCGATAAGCAATATTTTTGCTGTCCCTGGATTTTGCACAGAGTTCCAGCCTATAGCAAAAATTATAATATAAATGTTGTGTTTGAGATTTTGTCTTCCCGTCACTACTAGCAAACGTGAAAGCGGCCAACAAATCAAAGAAAAAGGGACCAAATATTGGGTTGCAATACACCGTTTTCTGCTACAGCTAGGGGGGCAAACAACACAACTGGCTGGGCAATTGCCTACCTAAGTGATATGTTAAAAGAGGCCCTGTCTCTTTTTGGGGCACAATAATTTCATTTGCAGGGCATAGATTATCCACCCCTGGTATTTAAGGTAAAGTTGGTCAAGTACTACAATAACTTTCTCACAGCCAAGCTTATCAAACTATTTTGCACCACACGTCTCTACAAAATTGTTGATAATCGTTTTTCGTTTGGAGGTGCTTCTAATTGGCAGGAGGTTTACTAAAATGGAGACAAGCGGTAAATCAAAGAGATGGAAATTGACAAGTATCACGATGGTGTTGAATATCGATGATAATGAAGAGGAAGCAAGGGTGGTGAAACGTCTAAGTGACCAAACTTTCAAACTGAGCTGTATTATTGCTTTATAGAATTTGTAATGCTCTTTTTTTAATAAAGCGCTTGTTATTGGAATCAGTGGCAGACTTTTGCAATGCTATGGGGTGGGAAATAATGCTACTGAATCTGCAACTATTGTCAGATAGTTAACACATACTCTTCATATCAGTAATTTCTTTGTAGGTATATTATGTCATGGCGTCATATATCGTTCTAGTAAGTGAAAAACTTTCCTTCCTTTGTAGAACTACTCAAAATAAATAAAAATACCTCTCTTCACTTGCAAGAGCTAAGAGTGTGTAATCAGATAAAGAAAAAGTAATGTAACAATAAAAAGGAATAATGGAAGGCAAAGAGAAATTACCAGCTGATGATCTTATGGGGATATCACACCCTCATAGACCCTGAATGTGTGCCACTGAAAGCATTGCACTTGTCTGAAGACAAACAAAATACAGAAAAAATGCTTAAAATTTAAGCTGGATTCTAGCAAACCTTTTCTTCCATTCTTTCTAGGATTTCACTTTCTTTTCATGAGGAATAAAGAATTTTCCTTTTTAAACAACTTACAATGTTCAATAAGGCTCTTGACACATGATAATGGATTGGATACGACTCCTTTTTGGCTGGAGCCTGCCATCTGCTTGTAGAAAACCTAATGGATCTACTATATTCCTGCATTTCAAGGGCAAGAGTTAATTGCAAGCACAGCTGCCCTTTTTCCAGAGTGGCGTGTGACTATGATTCCCTCAAAGGTAACTCCCTACCCTTCAAAAAATATAGAGAGATACAGCCCTCTAGCCTTCTAGGTCTGAGGGGAGGGCTATGCAGTATAACCTTTCACCATCTAAAACTGCCACTGATTCCTTTTGCAACCTGATAATTTTGATAAGTATCAAGGACAACCTTGTGTGAGTATTTTTAGCTTTGTTGCTGCTTTCTATTTGCTATTTATGTTTTTAGTAAAGGCATTTTATATGTGCATTATCTACTTTGAGTATTTGCTGACTTGAAGAACCTGAGATTTCTTCAGAACACCACTCCAAGAAAAAACAAGAAGGATGTATGCTAATTAACAAGAATCCACATGTGTGAACAAAGCAAGGAGAATACTAGTGTTAATTATTAGAGTCTTGATTCTCGGTACTTTAGGCAAGCAATGGTTTGCAAAGAGCAATGTAGCAATAACCCAGTCTGCATGATTGAGAATGAGGACAAAGGAGATTTAGATTGCAACTGGGCAATTCCATGAAAATGTCAACTCCAGGGAGAAAAATGCTTTTTCACGATATATACATTATACATATATTTTTGGTTTTCTAGAAAATTAGGTTACTCAATGCTCAACTTTTGTCATACTACGAACCTATTGAAAGCAGAAAAAACTTATGATCTTCTAAAATAGGTTATATTTTATAGTTTTTTATATGAAAGGTGCAATTCTTTCTAGATCAAGTTGAAAAATGTTGGTTACTCTTTGATCAAAACATTGAACAGAAAATAGAATTCTAAAATTATGACGTCAAATTAAGAAACTTTTAGTACTCAGCGCCGATCCAAGTTTCTTATAAAAAAAATTGTATGCTATCCAGAGCCCTAAAAGTACGAATCCACCATCCACCCCTCCCTAGATTTATACACTTTACGCTAATACAGGGGAGGGGCTTGCTGAGAATACAAACCTATCTTTACTTCCTGGGAATGTTAAGGCAATTCGATAGAAACTGATAATTATGCTCAAAATGTTGTATAACTTGATAAAGCAATTTTAAAAGCTACCTTCCATAACATTTGATAATTCATGCTTCTAGGAAACCATAATAGGAACTCTTAATATACATATTGAGTACTTTTCAATCTTCAGCGAAATCCTTTTTAGTTTCTTCTAAATCCAGAGATAAATTTAATTCCGAAGTAAACGAGAAAGCATCAAGACCCTTTTCAATGTCCATGACAAACTCTCCACCACTTTCTTCATCTGAATCGTCTGATATAGAATAACTGGCGTTTAAATGGTTTACTCGCTTTAATTCTATACCACTACACGTGCTAGTATGGCCTGATTCACCATTCTCCCTCAAATAATCAATATTTTCACGCGCTTCAGACTGTAAGTGGTCTTCAGAATGGCGAGGAGCCTCTACATCAACGGGGTTGTCAGTCTTACACGACGTAATTACTTCTTTTGCTATGAATTCGGAATTGCTGTCCGTGTGATTGCATGTAACAATGCCATCTACTGGACTCGAGGTAGCTTTATCGGCAGTACCAAATTCATCTGCCGTAGAATCACCCGTCCTCTCAGCATTGCTCAGATTAACGAAGTCATTCTCTCTTTCATTAACATCAGTACTACAAACAGTCTTTTCGACTTTCTCACCAGTATCCATAATCAACGAAAAATCTACGTCTTTTGCTTCACTATCATAAACAAACCTATCTTCTACTCGGGTATTTTCATTCAGTTCACAAGAAGCTTGAACTTCCTTTTCATCTTCGCTTGTTGCAGGTATGATAATCGGGTTTGACCCAATATCGTCTTTGTTTAAATCTTGGGAAGTAGCTAGCACCTCGTAAATCTCATAGGATGATACATCATTATTATTTGCAACCAAACCAGTTCCTTCTGTAACATATCCTTTGCTTTTTACTGGACTTTTCGTATGTACCTGGGAAATCGAAGTCATTCTAGAACCCTGTTTTCGTTGACGTGGTGTCATTGTACTTACATTAATCTCTGAGATGTTTTCTACTTTAGCCCTTTTTTGCCAAAACTCTGACCTCATTACTGGATGTATGTGTGTCAGAGTCCTCTTTGGATAATTTCTAGCACTGGCAATAGCTCCTCTTGAAGTTCTAAAATGCCCAGGCCTCAGCCTTGACACTAGCTCTTGTACTGGTCCCGCTAGTGCTCGATATGGAATCAAACCCCTTTCTCTGGTTGACAAGAAAGTGTGCTCTCTGCTCGCCTCTTCTATGCTTGCTAGTTTAACGTTGGGTAGGGACACTCCTTGAGTTTTGAATGGTGTGAATGACCTATACCTTTCATAGGTTTGTCTCATAATATCTTTATCACTAGGCCAGTCATCCGAGCTTGATTTGCTAGGAGCAGGAGATGCAACCAAAGACACAATCCTAAGAGGTCCAACATCATCGTTGATAAGCAAATCTGCAGTGGCAGCTCTGTCCTGCTCGTGCTTTACGATTTCAATTATTTCCGTATCACCAAACAAATCGTTGTCGTCATGTTTCGTTCTAGTCAGTGGTGCAACGGTTTGGGATTGTGGACTTTCAGCACGCCTAGAAAGAACAGCATTATCAATGTATGCCTAAAGTGGTACACACAAAGCATATCTCTAATACCAATAGCAGCTTCAAAAACAAGCTCCTTAAGATCATTTAGAAGCTGATTTGAATATGAGGGAATTAATAAGTTAGTTCGTAAAACAATCACCCTGGGTCTGGAAAGTCATAGATCTCAAAGCATGTAGTGAAACAGAACACTCAAGAACTAAAGCATGCTAATTTTTCTTCATAATGCTAAACATAAAGGATAGGAACAATCGAAGGCAGTGTTTGCATCATGATTGGTAACGATTCTCAATCTTAATGCGGTAGCTCATAAAATAATCACCCTGAGTCTGGAAAGTAATAGATCTCAAAGAATGTAGTAAAACCAAACACTCAATAACTACAGAGTGCTACCTTTCCTCAGCAATGCCATACATAAAGGGTAGAAACAATGGAAGGTAGTTTTAGCATCAAGAATGGTAACGATAATCAGCCTTAGATGTTGATTATAAGCAAACAACACAATATTGCTCGGGTAGCTCCCAAAGATTGAAGCAGTGCAGACTGAGATATCAGTCAAAATCATTTACCACTAGTAATGGCTGACTACATTTTGGTGCAAAATTCGATCTACACACTGAGCTGTGCAGTGCACTACTTGCATACACTGATATGCCAATTTGAAAGATTTTGACCTACAAAATGACTCCAGCATTTCTTCTATTATTGTGCTTGACAATTCTACTTCACTAGCTCTACGAACATCATATTGCGTGGCTTTAAACCTAAACAGTGGAGCATAAACTCGTTCTAGCAATGCTATTGCTGCTGCTTCATAGCTCTTTTATAAATTAAATAAATCACTTAATGAATAATTCACGAGCACATACCACATGGAGATGAGTTCCTCCTTTGGGACAAAGCTACCACCACCATCACCTTTGATTCTAACAAAATCGTCATCTGAACTGAGAGCATGCTCACTACAGTAATCTCTATCCTTTTTCTCCTTAGCGATTTCAGATTTATCAATATTTCCATCTCTCACTTCCAATGAGTGATTTGACAGCGTCGACTCAGACCCATAAACAGGCTGCATTTGAATATCGCTAAGATGATGACTTGGAATTGAGTTCTTGCAATGATCTTCAATCTTGAGTTTCTTTAGCTTTACTTTTGGAACTGTCACTCTCGCTAACGCTAGTTCCTTTCTTACCTCCTTTGTTATTTTATTTGTCCTTTCTTCTTTCTGCTGATTCTTAGCATCGTTGGATGCAGATTCGACTAGAAGGTTGCCACCTTCAAAATGTGCACTCACCTCATGCTGAACTAAGATCTTGTTGTCGATGTTCTGCAGACCTTTCTCATATTCCTGCTTAACAAACTGTTTCTGTTCCTCGGAGCACTTCTGATGGCACTCTTCATGTTTTATGCCCGAAAAGATAGATACTTGAGTATTTTGTGGAGTACCAAGGCATGGTGTTTTCCTTATAGATCCAAACAAACCATCACCAGACAGACCAAATTCCTTTGAAGGGCTAAAAAGTAGTGTTTTGAAAAGTAGTTCAACAAATATAATAAACGTTTGATTCAATCTTACAAGACTACTTTGCAAGCTCCACACAACATTCAATAGTAGTAAGCATGAAGCAAATTAGCTACCACCACAAGCCAGTCAACTAATTTCGTTCAACTTTTTAAAGATGGCTCTAACATGCTTTCATGCTGTGGTCTAGTTGCTCGAAGTAAGTACAAGGCAAGATAAAGCAAGCGAATAAAACTGGCAAAAATTAAGCAATAATCACTAATAAGTGTATTATTAAAACAGGTAAAAACTATTACATATACAGTAGTTGCTCTATACCAAAAGTAGGCAAAATATTATAATCATAGAATTCAGGGTTTCCTAATGTTTTCTCATTCCTGCTAACCAGGATAGCTAGTGAGGCCATTAACTGCAATACCTTACAATGTAAGGTCCTTGCATACTAAGAGTGTTTTTAAAATCAGCTGTCGGCGGTCGCATCCGACTGCAACTTTACTCCATATCACAACTTTACTCCATATCATAACACAACAGACGCCTGCTTTCCCTAAGGTAAGCTATGATAAACAAAATGTTAGTGGTATTGAGGCCTTGCAACTCCCATTCAAATAAATGCAACTACTTCAAAAACTTTTCAAGACACTGACCAACTTTTGCACAAGCAAATTTTGATCAATAGGCTCTGGTTTTTCTGGTCTCCATATACTACATAGTCATGAATCAAAGTTTTGCATGTAGACCGGGAAGTAGAATCCCATTTTTCAGAGGCTTAGTAGATTCAAAATGTAGCCAAAACGTCACGTGAACAAGCGTGATATCAAAAAACGCATACAAATAAAGCTGAAAAAGTATGCCCTTTATAATACAATTTATGCTTCCAAACGAACTTTATAAAATTAAAAACTCTCTAATCGAATTAAACAGGAGGTATAAAATAATGACGAAATACCTTACTATTCCCGTAGCTTCAAGAGAAATCGGTGGTAGACGCCTTGGACCTGATTTACTAGTCGGTGATCTGACAATGTGTGTTGCACGAGAAAAGCACTTGGGAGAGGCGCTCTAGAAGTTATAGTATCAACTTAATATAGTTCCCCATTATACTCATAAATCTGTTCAACAGCTGGAGCTGCTATTGTTTGATCTCTAATACAAAATCAAGTATGCAATGATTACAATGGAATATAAAGTCAGGCCTTGGCATATAGCGCATGCGATCGCACTCGCACACGCCTACACACTAGCAAATAAAATTGTGCGTGCGATTTATCGCAGCCGCAAATAGGTGTTCTTGAACGTTTTCTGGTGACTTCAAATTCAGGTTCTGTCATTTGGAAAGGTAATATCCTTTAGCTTATCTTTATAATTTACATCCAAGTATGTTGACCACAATCATCACTAACATCAAAATTTCATGAGCAGCCTTCAGGAGCCCCCATGGCTGGCCTTCCTGCTGTGCTACTTACTGAAGCACACTGTAACGCAATGCTTACTAAACTGCTTGGTCTACAGGATAATACTATCTAATAAAGCAAAATTTTGACGAATTGTTTATAACATGGCAACAAAAGTAAAGCTGTGAAACCCTGTGTTTGTTTTAATCTTAACTTTCAAATTATACAACTGCACTACTAACTTTAATAACTAGAGATTATGGTGGACTGTACACAGCTATTGCAGATAAAGATGAAGGAAGCACTGCGAAGGTAAAGGGAGAGCATGTTTTGAAAGAAATCCTTACAACTAACAAAGGGTGAATCTGTGGACTAAGAAGGGATACCTCTGATAACTCTCAAAAAGTAAGGGGACATAAAATCCAGTGGGACAAAAGGGCTACTGAATAGGGACTGCAGCAAAACAAATTCATAATTCATCAACAATCTATAGCATTTTCCAGAATTAACAAAGAGTTATTGTCACTATGTTAGCTTCTACTGACAAACAGAAACATTAGTAATAGCGTGAGAAAAAGAAGGGAATGTGACAATCCCTGCCCTCACTTTGGCATGCCAATGATGAAATCAGTGCTGAGGGTAAGCATAGTACACTATATACAGGCCTCCCCATAAAGATTTTAGCAGATGTGTGATCATTTTTGCACCTTGGGGAAAAATTTTGCATCTAGGTATGCTGTTTAATTGTCCAGGAGTGTGATATGATTAGATTTTCAAGAAAAGGAGTATGATAAAACATGCAGCTTGCTTAATTGAGGTGCACACCAAGGCTTGTGTGCAATCATGTGACTTTAACTGAGAGGCCTGACTATGTATGATATATCAATATAAACTGTTAGTATTTTTCTGTCTGAACTACTCATTATTTACTTAATCAATACTAGTTCTAATGATGTCAATAATCCATGAATATGTTTCAGTTAGCAAGGTGCTTCAATAATGATCCATAACAAAATAATATTCAAATTGGTCAAAATATTTGAACATTCATGGAATTGAGTATAAAATCCATGTGATAGTCAAATATCTTATATTTGAATAACAACAAGACCATGCCATGTCTACAACAGATTTAATTATTTATTAAATGTGCTAAGTGATATGCAACTAAAAAGTCCATGCTAAAGGTAAGTGAACATATCTGTCAGTACACAATCTTGAACACCAATCACACTGTCAAGGCCTAATCTCATCAATTTCAACCACAGCAGAATGATACAATATCACTAAAAGTATGTCTTAGCACAAAAATTGGGAACAGAGCCTGTCTATGAAAACAAATTACAGTATAAGATATGAATGGAGCCTTCCACTCATGTTCATTTAGCAAAACTTCTCTCAGCAAAAAATGTAATTCAGGAATAATTTAACCACCGCAAAACTTCAGCTGATAAAGTAAAATATATTATATTGCAAATGTAACATAAACATGTGAATTCTGTTCACTAATCAAGTAATGCAAACATTGCGCTTACCTTGTTGAATGGAGTTGCAAGGAACCCAAAATCAGAGTTGTTTCCAGTGATGTTCTTCGTGTGAACTCTTTGAATACCTGCTTCCCTATTGATAAAAATTCAAGCAAGCTATATACTATACTAAATATAATATATTTTAAGTCTTCAAGATTCTGCATTTTGCACTAAAACTGTAAAGCATGAGCCAAATTATTGACAGTCTCAAGTCAATCAGTAGCGGATATTAGGGGAGGGCAAAGTGCCCCAGGTGCCATGGGGTCTTAAACTCTTGGTAAAAGTAGTGAAATAAATGGCCATATATATGGCATTTTATTAAGAAAATCACTTTTCTGCTTGAGCCTCAATGTTCTTATACAAATGTTTAACCAACAAATATCCCCAAGCATTTATTGAGTAAATGTGCTTCTTCTAAAATACTTTGGCAAATTCAACCCCTTGCCCCCCTGAATCAAGAACTTTATTGAAAAACCATCACTGATGTTAATCAGTGACTAGAAGACAATACTGTTCTCATAACTAGATGGAGCATATGCCTTGAGTCCAAAAGAAGTCACAGTTCACATTCATATCTTCATGGCTGCAAACCACAGGAAGGTTTTGTTTTCTTGTGTCATGTTTTGAGGAAGGCTTGCCAATGTTAGAAAAAGAATTTAGTTTGAGTAGAATATTCAGGCAGCATAACATTCAATTAAGGAAGGTTTGGTCATGTTTCTGACATTGCACAGAAGGTTTTTGCTCAGATGAGTATATCTACTTAAAATATCTAGATGTAGAACATGTGCAAATTTCTCACAAATGCAGCATTAATTTGCTTCTGCAAAATGAGGAGGTTCAGTTGAAAGAACTGTCAGTTGAGAAAGGTTGTCCTTTCTCTGGAATCTGCATATGCCACCAATACTTTGTACAATGTAGATGGCACATGAAGGTGTAAGGAACCAAAAGTATTATACATCTCTACATACCCTGAAGAACTTTTTCTCTTTTTCTAGAAATATGGGAAAAAACTTGTACTCAAATATGATACATTTGCATTGCAGCTCAGTAAAGACAAAAACTGTCAATCAATAATATTTTTATGGCATTGAAGCTGGTAAATGAAGCTGAAAGGAGATAGATAGTTTCTAAATACATCTATTACTCTAATGGTGTTCATAGAACATGAATAGGCTTTACAAAATACTGTGGATGATGGTAGAGTGATAGATTTTTCAATGTTCTAGCTAAAAGGTCACCAGTCTCCAGCCCCAGGGTGAGATCTGGCCCCAGCTACTACCCAATCTGGCCCCAGTTCTAAAAGAAAAAGTGCAAATATTTGAAAAGTATTATGCTGTTTTGAAAAGGATACTAATGTCTATTTTATACTTGATGGCTCTTGCAGTCTTCCAAGTTCTCTTCCAATTGAACAGATTTATCCAAAGTAGGGTTCTATGTTGCCTGCATCTGGCCCTGACATGGGTAGTTTATAGTGATTTTGTCTCTGAAGCCCAGAAAGGTTAGTGACTGCTGGTATAGATCAATAACTTAGAGGTTCTCTATTACATGTAAAAATATAAAAATTGCTAACCTTCTTCTTGTTTTTTGAGGGAATCCAAATAAGACATGGCACACAAAATTCTTCCGCTACCAATTTCCCATTTTCAAAGTCTTGCATAGGAATAGGGGCTCTTTGTGAATATGATGAAATTTCTCCTCTGATAATGCTGCAACCTGTATGCTGTGGGGCATAACTTTTCTTGAAGACATGCAAATCACTAGAAACTAAAGGAGTTGCACATGGAGGTATTGGATGCTTTGATGACCTGATGATAAATACATAATATTGGATAAGATCACAAAATATCCAAAGGCTTGATTGAAAATAAAAATCATTGCTATACTAGAAAGAAACCTCAACAAGTACACCGATTTATCACCTTGAAAGAAAATAAAGAAACTATGGCTATTCGCAGCATAGAAATCAATGATTCTGAAACTTTTTTATTAAATCAAGCTTGCAGAAAAAGCGAGAGTAAATAAGGCAGCCATGGACAAAGTTATACACACAATGCAAAATGCCACAAAACAACCCAAGTCCCAAAGTCCTGCTAAAACAAGATATATGTTTATAAATATTGTGTGAGCATTTCCACATTTTCACATAGCGCATAGTGCAGGCTAGCTTTATATACAGTTTTGCATCATGTATTGCAATACTGGAAGAGACAGTACGTTTTCAAAAAAACAAGCTTTTACTACCTTATAGAAGCAGGAGAAATCATTGACAGTGTACTAAGCCCCAGATCTCCATGGCTGCTATCACCTTTCAGTTCATCTTCATTTTCTAATAGGTTGACTATTTTCAAGGTAGGTAATGATTCTGTGAAAAGAAAGACAGTAATACAGTACAATATAACCTATATGATCGGTACAACAGTCAACTTGATCAAGTTGCCTGCTGTAGATCTTAGCATATCATTTTCAATACTAAGTGCACCAATAGCAGCATACTGGCAATACATCCAACCAGAAGCTACTCTGTAAAGCAAAGCAACAAACACCTTGTTCCCTTTCTGAGATAGTCCTGTCTACAAATGGTTGCAATGACTTGTAACTTCTGCCTACATCGGCAAGCGCATATCGTCTATAAGCTTCCACCATCTCAATCTTCGCACTTATCCAGCATCCAGGATGCTGGCAAAGTGGCTCACAACACCTTGTAACGTTCATTTTTACATGAATTTAGGACTAAACTGCTCTTCATTCCGCTCTTCGCTTGTGGCCATTTTTGATAGATTGCTCTTTTTGTTCTTGTTTTCGTATGCTGTCATGGAAACCGTTAATGACCTTCAGATATGCTCTTGGAATAACTTTGGGGTATGTCATATGTGTAACTATTGAATATTCAACATTATCATATTTAAGATGAGAGAGAAAAGATTAGTAGCATAGCTTACAAAACAAAATAACGTCAACATGTAAGACATCAATCGAGATTTGAATACATTCCTCCGATATTTCAGGCTTAGTTGCACCTTTGAAAACAATTTAAACGAAATTTAGCCAGAAATTGATGCGGATCTGCAGATTTAACGTTAAAATCAATAGAAAATTTTCAAAAACTGGTGGGGAACATTTTACTTCTTTATGGCGTGCATTCCAGATGGTTGAGTGTCTGCTTTCCTAAGTACCTTCTGGATGTGCTCTTCAATTTTAGTGATTTTGACGTCATGCATTCTTATAGATTTTGATCTAACAAAGCAATATGTAATATTCTCGAAACAACTTTTCCCTTTTGACCTTTTGAAATGAACCAGCTAGTAACTAGTAATGGAAAATGAGAAATGAAATACACTCCTTTTTTAAAAGAATACCTAACTTTTCAGAGCCTCAACATTCTTACACTCTTCTGATTTTGAGCTTAGAATTATTCTTAAATATTCTTAAGTAATAAAAGTGTAAGTTCACCTAAAAATTTTAGGAATATAGTCCAATCTTCTTTAATGCTTTACAACATCATTAAGAAATGAAGTTAAAAGTCAAGTCTTTTTACATGTTGGCCTGTGTAATAACTTGTTATTATGATCGTTCTTATTATAAATTAATAATTTATAATAAGAACAATGATAATTATTTCGTTCTTATTATAAATTATGAATTAATCTTTGGCACCAAACAGGAGGAAATTATAATAAGAGCGTGGACTAGTATTTGCTAAAAATAAATAAATTGGGGGGGAGTTGTTAATAGTATGAGGGTCAAAGTTCAATAGATAGATAGTATGGGGACCCAAAAATTTCAAAATTATAGCAATTAGTTGTTATCATTTTATAACTATATGTTAAATAGTTTTTTTTGATTTCCTTACTTGTTATTATTGATTTACGTTCACAAAGTCAATGTGTCTTACGTGCTTGTCCTTTCTAAAGCTGTGAAGTCTATAGGTTAGTAAAATGGGGCGGGGGGCTTGGATTTTTTCGAAATTGCTTAGTTGGGGGTACTTAGTAGATGGAAGTGGGTGGTGAAATTTTCAAACATCTGCAATAGGGGGCTCCTTCTATTCGGTGCCGAAGAGTATATCATAAAACCAAGCAAGTCTTGATATTTTGTATCGATGATACAAAAGTAGATCTGAAAGATATCGCTAATAAAGATGTTTGATCCTTCGCAAAGCCTGCTACAAACAGACTCTGTGCGGCTAGAAATAAAACTGTCGGAAATTTTTCATCTTCCAGTAAATAATTGGTAAGCGTATTAAGCAATAATTGTTTTTAATACGTCCCAAAATATTGTGAATGCTTCCAAATCGCCAACCGGACATTGCACATAACATCTTTCTAATATGCTACAATTGCTGTTTTATTTTGGAGACTTAACTAAACCACTTACGCAAGATAATTCAAAAACTTTGTTTTTGAATTACAAAAGACTAATTCTATTGAAAAAGTCTTGTGTGGCCTTCTCAGCATGGGTGCTATTATCTATGGTCAAGGATAAGAAAAGAATTTTAGATAGTACGTGCAGGACTCGGATACTAGCAGCAGATCGAGTCCATGTTGACAAGGGGCCGATTTGTGTTCATGCATGGGCACTAGATGATCACAACCCACTAATTGACTTTGTAGTGGCGGAGCTAATAGGGAGAGAGGAAGGAGAAACATGATTCTGGGGCGCAGCCCCAGAAAATTTGTAGAGGCACGCCCATTTTGAACCACTAGAAGTGGTCATTTTAAAGTCATAACCTTTGAAATTGTGCACCTCTTAACTATTGCTCTCTTCTGTTGGTTCTTTGCAATATTCCAAGTGGCATCACATATATCGTGAATAATCAATAAAAGAAAATAATTGTTGAAAAGCACAATATCGATGACTAATGAGATGTTGACGCACAGTTTTTAAAAATGAAGTTTCGCACTTACAATCATTTTTAGAAAACTAGTTTTTCCTAATATTACCGTTAGAGATAGCTGAAATACAAGGTAATTTTGCATATGATTCAAGATTCAGGCCTCTGCAAGACTTTTCTTTAGTTGCGCTTCTTTTGTAAAATATTAAAGTAAGAGCTTCACAGCGTTTCTAGATCAAGCTTCTCACCTTAAAGGCTGCAATTAAAGTGCAACAAAAAGTGTTTTGAATATCTACGTTCGGAACAGCTTCCTTTTTTTATAGAAAATACACAAAACATAGGAAGCAAAAATGTTTCAAATACGTGTGCACTATTTTTTCATAAGACTACCTGATTTTTCACTCACCTTCAACATTCTAAAATTTCTTCAGTTTTAAGCCTAAAGTTGGTCAAAGAAAAAAGCAAATCCTGCTACATCACAAAAGGACGAGAAAAGAGCAGAACAACAAATACTGTATTGAAAATTACTCTAATAGCAGCATCATAATACACTCTTTCTTTTATAAAAATTTTATAGGGGCACGAGCCTGAAAATTGGTGAAATATTAAGAACAAATTAAGAACAACCCTGAGCTTGAAGCCTTGACGTAAATTGTGTTTTTAGAAAACGGTGCAGAAGCTTTCCATTAACAAATGGACATTAAAAGACCTTTTCTTGTTAACCTGAAAAATATCGACGGCCTTGACACTTTTTTCTTTGATTTTGCAAATTAGTTGCTCATAGAGAATCCAGATACTGTACTAGCATTTTGTGTTCATAACTTTTTATAGACTGTTTAGTTCTCGACCAATGACGGCATCCAATGTTGTCTTGTACATTGTCTTTCTTTATATTTCTAAATGGCCTACATGCTTCCAATTTAAGATCAAATTAAGAGCAATTCAGCCTCAAAATTTGGGAAAAACTAAAAACAGCCAGCCTGAATCCCTACTTTTGCTGGTTCTTATAAAAAGAGCGTAGCTCAAATATACAAGTTTAAGCCTTGATGAAGCTTGACTCTAATATTATTTTTAAGTCATTTAACTTTGCAACAATTTTGAGCCCTGTTGTTCCTAATACCTTATTCCAATAAAAAAAGTTTTTTACAAACCGAACCAATAGCTTTCTGAATCAAAATAACACCATTTCTCATACAGCTGCTAGTGGATAAACATGCGTTTCACAATGTGTTGAAAATTTATGCTCTCAACGGCAATCAAAGAAATGTGTAATGTAAAGCAAAAATTCGGCTGAAGGATTTTTCAAATTGCCAGGGCACCAAGAGTGAGTGTAACCGTACAGATAGCAATGGACCAACAGCAATCCCCAACGACCCACAACTCAATTATTGGACGATCGTGAAAGGCCATAATGTACTAAATTGGGATCAGGCTTGGAGATGACCGTATAGCTGTTTTACTACTGCCACTAGTGGAGAGCTGAAGAATTGTGTTGATGGAAAACATGACACTTTCTCTTGCATATAAAAAAATTACAGAAAAAAGGCTTGGGGCAGTGGCGGCTCGTGCTAATGGGCATTGTCGGCAATGCCCCCCACCGAAAAGTAATTGAAAAGAAAAACCTTTGCACTAAGCTATAGCAATGAGAAAAATACAAAATGTTATATCCTAGCATGTTGCACCAGGCATTCAGGGACTCGAGATTCGATCACTTCTCATGAAGTAATTTTCTAGGCAAACTAGATTCTGCCCTTGGAATTGGCTATTGGCTATCTGACATGCGCAATAGCAAAGATCAAAATCCCAATGCCGAAAGAAGGGGTAGCCGATTGGCTGAAATTGACGAAATTTGGGCAACAAACATTTTGCCCTCTCCGGCACAACGACCACAACAGCTCTGAAATGTAGACGACATACAAGGGACGTTCTCTCCGAACATGCTAGCGCAAACGATCTCAGTTATACTACTCGCAATCTTCAGTAATACTTGCAGATCACTGAACTCACTGGTCACTACTGCAATTTGAGTTTTTGAAGTTAGTTAAAGTTCTTCACCTGTGCCATCAAATTGAGTATTGGAGGAGAAGCATTTAGGCCCCAATAGCTCGTGTCTTGCAACAGGATCTTGTATTGAGACAGTTCCAATCAGTCATCAATGGCGATTGACTACGTCAAGTTCTATGGTGCTTTTTAGATGGCAGTACTCAGCAATTCATGGCAAAGTCTGTAATTTAGGTGCATCGCTTGATTTTATAACTCGAATTTTGTTTGGGACTAATTACAGTTGAAACATTCATTTATCACATCATTTGGAGAATATTTCAGTGTTCAGGAATATTTTGTCTGGAAGGTTTTTGAATGGTTTCAGTTAGTTTGCAGCATGCCACAAGATGATGCAAAATCTATATCCATGGCCATTTGGATACCATTCTTAATTTATGTTGGAAGCCTTTGAGAAGAAATATCTGTGATTTGAAGTTTTTGATAGTGTATTATCACAATATTTCTCAGGGTTGAACTCACTGGATATCTTAGTTCAACCACCTTTTGAGAGTGATTCCTTTCAAGTTTTTAGGTCTAGAAACTACCGTGAATAATTTCCTTTCCTTGATGCTGTCTACATTCAAATTCCTTTATGGCATAAATCAATTCCATTACCTTCAGCTTGTAAAATCCAGTCTAACTTGTAATGTCTCTGAGACTGGACTGTTTCTAAGGGTCATTATCACAATTCCATTTAAATCTTTGGAATTAATAGGATTTTTTAGTCCTTTGAGAGTAAAAAGTTACATAGGGAAATCCTATGTTTGAGAACATATTGAATATTTTTTAGCCAAAATTGCTTTAGATCAGGCCTCAATCAAAATTTGATTGATGTTTTTCAAAACGTAGAAATGTCAGAGCTAAGTCTCTTATTTATTGAATCAAAGACCTCTAAAATCGAATGAAAAAGCATTGGTAGAAAAACTGTGATACTTCCTTCATCTCCTTGCATTAACAGTATTCTTTTTTTAACGTATTATCATGAAAGATGCATAGGTTTTGATTTTTTATTTATCACAACCCTCAAAATGAATACTTAAGAAGATAAGATGATTGCACTATGCCTCCTTCCTCTACCCCTTTTATCCACTGTAGGTCAGAAAAAGTCATGGCAGTATTTAGGGTGTGGCTCACCAAAATATTTGGACCATGCCCAACTTTTGGACACTTCCCCCACCCCCAAGAAAAACTGTTACCAGCCACTACTGCTAAAGAGAGTTGAAACTTTTTTGAAAAACACATTGTCTGAGGATAGACTCAATGCTTTGGCTCTCAATTGACGTCAATCAAAATGTGATTGATATGTTTGCCCAGCTCAAGAATAGAAGAGCTAAATTTCTTTTTAAGTAGCTCAAGAGCATCTATGCAATTTTTTAATATTGCGAACCAGCATGTTATATTTGATAGTTTCTGCTTACATCACCTAGGTTCTCTTTGGATTTTTGGGACAAGAATGTATCCTTCTAGACAATTTATACTATTTAGTGTTCATAGAATGAATACTTTCAATTGCAAAATAGGTTTACAATAAATTATCTGCCTGAATTGATCATTTCCCTAAACAGCAGAAGAGAACATGATAGCTTTTGATGGTTGTTATTCTTGAAGCAGATTTAAGCAATAAAGTCTCTCATCATTTTCTGATTACTTTCATTTTTATGAGAAGCATGTCCATAAGACTTATGATGCAGAAAGTAGGCAGAAGTTAAGAAACAGGCAGGCTGAGTTTCAAACAATAACTTTACAGAGTTGTTTTTGTAAGTAATTGTTTTATAAAACTAGAAAGAAAATGGAATTGGCATCCATTACATGCCTCAAAAGACCTGAATATCCTTATCCTTGAATCATAATTGCCTAAGCTGGGTTATTTTTATCACCAGAAGTCTTTATATTCAAGAAACATTTCAGGCTGTATTCGACAAGATATTAAAAAACTTCCCGGCTGAAGACATATAATTTATTTCTTATTTGACAAGAAAACGTATGTTTTACTATCTTGAGGTAAAGCTATCCAATGTCACGTTTGGGTGTGGCTCCCCAAGATATTTTTGACCACACCAAGTTTTTCAAAAACTTGCCCCCCCCAGCGAAAAAGACTACGAGCCGCCACTAGCTTGGGGTCATTCAAGTAGAACATACGCATCAAAATAGCTAGAATGTGACTTCTCCTCCCCCATTGTACGCACATGTACGCTTGCTACAACCCCCCCCCATTCCCCCAATTGCGTACGTATTCTTACTCTTCTGACCACCTACTCCCATTTGTAAAGGGAATGTTTTGGAATATCCAACCAGACACTTTAGAGAAAAGCACTGCATATTTTAGAGACAAGAAATAATCATATCAAACTTTTTTCTAAAATTTTTATAAAACATTTGATAGGGGGAAATTGTTGCCAAAGACAACGAATTATGGTAAAAGTACCTTGCATATGAAAATAGTACAAGTCACATCATGTAAGCTTATTGCTGTTGTTCAATGACATTGTTCTGGAGACTAAGTCCTTTTTACAGTTGCTCCGCACCGCACTGAGTGAGCAGTTTGGAGTGTACTAACTGGGTAAATTCTCTATGAAAGTGTGGGGGTTTTGATTTATGACATTCTATTCACTCATACAGGGATGGAAGAATTTTTGGAGGGGTACCAAATTGTGTAGCCTTGATGGGGTAGCAAAATTTTGAAAAAATTCCCACCATAAATATTATTTACATACCAAGTGCAGAATGTTTATTTTTTCTAAAATATATATATATATATATATATATATATAAATGCTTTCTTTTTCAATATAAAAAATTCAAGAGTAAAAAGTTATTTGAAATAATGAGTTAGTATTTTTCTTTGTTTCTTTGATTCCATTTTACTTTTCCAGTTTCTTTTCTTTCATTTCCAGATTGCATTTTTGGCACTTTCAAGCTTTAGTTCCAATTTGAATGACACAAATAGAAATATTGTTGGGTTATGAAATTTTTCCAGCATTTGAAAATAGCGCATCGCATATTATTGAATATAATGAATGGGGCACGTAAACTGTTCAATCTTTCCGAAAAATTCTTCCACTCCTGACCCACTATTAAAAATGACAGCTCTCTTAGCCTAAACATCGCTGGAACAGCAAACGTGCCATTGGCCACGATCATAACATAGGCTAGCCAAATCGATAGAATCGCGATATGACAAGTAGACAACAATTGTCTAGCCCTATTTCCCAAGAATTTGGCGTTAGAGTAAGATTAATAAAATGGAAAAACAAAATATAGCGGTGGAAATTTGACTGAGTGCAGTAGAAAGAAGCTTAGAGAGAAATTGTGTACTGTATACTGTATTTTTGAATCAGTACTGTTCCTATTGATTTATCTACCTAAACTTCAGTCAAAAAATCTCGATATCATTTTATAAAATATATTCATTTTTGTGACGCAATAGTTTTTGAAAAAGCTCCATTTGTCATAATTTGGTGGTATTGCTATTTTGCATACAAGAACAAAGAGAACGCTGTAATAAACCAGCTTGTGTGAGAAAAGTCTGGTCAAATCCTTAATTCCGCTCCCCCTTGCACGCATCGCGTAAGCTTTTGCTCATCCCCCCTTCGTGCGTACGTATTTTGTAACTTGCGTGCGCAAAAGTACGTACCGTCTGGAATAAAAGAGGTTGGTAATAAACGGGGGTTGGGAAACGTCCAAAGCATAATAGCTAAGAGGTTGGAATAAACGGAGTGAAAATTGATGGATTAGATTGAAAGATCATGATATATTGCTGAAAGCAAATTTTGAATTTGTTGCCAGGGCGGGTTGCGATTGGGGAGAGTACGAAAACTTTTCAATGGACAATTAAGTGTATGAAACATTCTGGAAAATTTTCGAGCATTTGGTATAACATCTTTTAACTGTTCCTTGGTGTAGTGTGAAAATATGCCACCATAAATATAAGGAATATAAAAATGTTCAGGACTGTTTAAATTCTAACCCGCCCCAAG
>WIPJ01034147.1:147703-202977 GCA_018155075.1 Cassiopea andromeda | reverse complement strand
CCCCCCCCCCCCCCGATCTCACTTTAGACTAGGACGAAGCCTCTTCCCCAACTAGAGGCTCATGCAACGTACTGTCTCAGTAGGACATCGGCTATTATTATTTAGGTCGAAGGTTGAGCTTTTGTAGTGGTTTGTCAGGTGGTCAATTGTGGAGAAAGGTGATCTCTAACAAGAAAAACTTTAACTGCGTTCACCATTGGCTTGATAGGTACTGACCAACAGACGGTTACTGGAGTACCGGGTTCGTCATGCTAGCTGTGGGACAAAGAATCTTGAAGTCTGCAAGACACACCGAGAAACTTTCTCATGAACTACTTGGTGTATTACACCCCTCTCGGCCTAAAAGTTTCCCCCTGTTTAGTCGATTAATTTCTACTGCAAGCGTTCAAAAACAAAGAAATGGTGAAGCTGCTGCTCACAATTTACAAAATGTAACGGTTGTTGGCTTAGGCTTGATGGGAGCTGGCATTGCTCAAGTCGCTGCACAGAACAGCTTTCACGTAACAGTCGTGGACGAGCAGGATGAATATCTCCAACGAGGAATGGTTATGATTCGAAAATCTTTAGACAGAATAACTAAAAAGAAATTCCCTAATGAACCGAAGGGAGCAGAGAAGTTTATTGATGATACCCTGAGCAAAGTCACGATTTCAAGGAATATTTTGAAATCAGTAGAGGATGCAGACCTTGTTATCGAAGCAATAACAGAGAACATTGAGGCGAAACAGACATTGTTCAGAACGTTGGATGAAATTGCACCACCAAAAACAATCTTTGCTAGTAATACATCATCGTTCTCAGTGACAGAACTTGCAAAAGTAACTGACAGACAAGACAGATTTGGAGGTCTGCATTTCTTTAATCCAGTGCCATTGATGTCATTAGTTGAAGTAGTACGAATCCAGGAAACGAGTGCAGCCACGTTTAATGCTTTGTTCCAGTTTTCTAAAGAGTTAGGAAAAAGTCCAGTGGCCTGCAATGACACTCCAGGGTTCATTGTGAATCGTCTTCTCGTCCCATATATGATGGAAGCAGTGCGTATGTTAGAGAGGGGAGAAGCAACTTCCAGTGATATTGACAAAGCCATGAAGCTTGGGGCAGGGTACCCTATGGGGCCTTTTGAGCTCCTGGATTATGTTGGTTTGGATACAACAAAATACATTATTGATGGTTGGCATGAAATTTATCCAGGAAATCCATTGTTTTATCCAAGTGAAACTCTTAATAAGCTTGTTGAGGATGGTCACTTTGGAAGAAAAACTGGTGTTGGGTTCTACCGCTACAAAACTGCAAATGGAAAGTGAAATTTTATTTGACATTGATATTTAAAAACAGAAATATTATAGCTTTTGATATTGGCTGTGCAACTATAATCATCTCTAATAGTGTGCTGGTCAGCTGAAAATAACCTTTAAGCAGGAATGAATTGCTGATATTTTTTCAACAAGACATTCCAACAGTCTTGTTTTTTAACATAATGTCACAGCATATTAGTTTTTGTTTGCATGTTATTTATAATTATGCTAGTAATTGAGGTGTGACAAAAGTAGGATTTTGATTCATGTTCATTTTAGAAATTATGATTACAGAATAGAAGATAAAATGTAAATGCAAAGCCTTATTTTCTCTCACTGTCTGTAAATTGATGTTATACAATGTTGATATGGAATATTCATGGTATGTAGTTCTTATTTGCCCAATGACAATTTCAGTTATATACATAAGACTTGTGATTTTTTGTTGTAGCACTATACAATGTCATTATTTTAGGGTCCTATTAATTTCTGTTGCGTGTATTCTTAAATTTTGGGCTATCTAGTACTAGGTTGCTCATAAGCTGGTTTCTTATAGAACAAATTTATCCAAAAATTTTGCAGTGCTAGGCAGAGGGCAACATCTTCATTGCATAACACTTATGCTAAGCCAAGCATGAAAAATACTTTCCTGTGGAGTACCATAATTACGTTATTGACATTGGGTAGAAATGGTTAGGAATTTAGAGAGTTCATGCTGCAGAAAGAAAAGTTTCACCCAGTGCTAATAAATGTCCAATCAAAGGTACTGGCCATCTGTTCCATGTAATTAAGATCTGATCCTATATCGGTTAAACCACATAACAAAGTCAATTAAACAAAGTAGCGGGATCTCAGTCCTACAATCAAGAATTGTTTTGCAGTGCAATAGCGCACGTGAAACAGGTATTTGTGCACGCGATCACGTGACGATCAATAGTATCCGTATTACATTACGACAAAATAAGATATGGAATTTGTTAGTATACATTCTTTTGTACAAACAAGGTTAATAAGAAAAGTAAGCTTCAAAATTGCTGAAATATACGAATCATTTAAGAAGAATTGATGCTTGCATTCAAAGAAATTTAAGGATTATTTAACTTACTTTTCTTATACATCGATTCAACATCTAGCTTACAACATACATAAGTAAACTGATTTAAATCAATATCTAAACATTATATATATATATATATATATATATATATATATATATATATATATATATATATATATATATATATATATTTATATTTATATATATAATGCTTAGATATCGATTTAAATCAGTTTCCTTATGTATGTAGTCCGGATCACTACTGGTCCTTTTCCTAAAATGACCAAAAGTGGTACGGTGAACCGTACCAATTTTGGTACGGATTGCTGATTGCTAGGAGCAGTATAGACGGAAGGCCAATCTTCACCACTTGTGGTGGGGATCAACAAGTGATCCGTACCAGTGTAGACGGGACATTAAATTCAGCGATTCTGAGCCTCAAAATCCTTATAAACTTTAGTCTTATAAAAAAGAATGCAAAGGATCATCGGCAAATTACTTAGGCACCAAGCCCTAAGTGCACTTAAAATGTATACAGGTCTGGTTTACAGAAAGCTACATTTTGTCCAAATAGAGCAATTTACTGTAACCAAAAGCATTTGGCACCTAGAAACCGCACCCGCAAATTACGCAAAACTTCAGTAAGTATTGTTTATGTATTTATAATTCTAGCTGGATAATATCTATTGCTGAAGAATATTGTAAAAAATGTAGTTGATTAGTACATCCCTGATAATTGCAGTTCAGTCCACGCAGGCCATCATTCCTGAACTTGGGAAACGAAAGCTAGGGTTCATTTCCTAAACTTAAGTCAAGTCCGGTTTGTATTCTTTCCGAAATATGCAGAGTCATATGCAGACGTAGGTTGCTATTAGTAAAGTGACCGGAAATTGACTATTATGATTGATAAAATTGATATTGTTTTTTGGCGATTCTAATCTTATTTTGAGGTAACGAACTTGCTTAAGTTTGTAGTAGGTACAATCCATTTTGTTACTAGTCTCAAGTGTCACATAACTGGGGGGTCCTAACAGACAGGGGGGTTGGAAAAATTCCTAAATGTAATAAACTGGGGGGTCAAAATAAGCAGGGGTTGGAATTTGAGAAAAGGCTTTAAAGGATTATACAAGGACGGAAAGAATAAAAAGAGGTTTTCATAAAGCATAAAACTAAAATTTATACAGCAGTATGCTATTTTGCAATGAAAATTGGGCGTAAACAGTACTAACAAAGAAAGGAAATGAAATGAGGGGTTTGTTGAAGTCAATTTCCTTAAAATTAATAAACGGGGGGTCCTAATAAGGTCCGGGGGATTGGAAAAAAAATCGAAAAATTAATAAGCGGGGGGACGTTTATTTGGAAATTGAGAGTAAACTATACTGTACCATTTTATTAGTACACATTTTTACACTATACTAGTGCTATCGTCAGTACAGTAGAGAAAAACAACTAAACGAAAAAATTACATACTGGAAAAATATAAAAGATACAAAGAGAATTCACGCAGTAGAAATGGAAAACGGGACATTGACGGAAACAACTTTGTATCTGTGGAAAATCAAGACATAGGTAAGCTAAATAAATTTATCAAACAGGAAAACAACTATGGTCAGGGTTCCGACCAAGGGCAAAATGAATGGAAACTACAGCAAGGAAATTGACAATAATGAAAGAACTAAAGGAAAACAGCACTGTTGGTAGCTAAGAGAAGGACTATCTTTGACAAAGAACTAATGAATGAGTAGCACATAACACTGGAAATTCAAATGGCAACATTTGACTATTGAAATCTGAGTCAATTCCTGAAAAGTGGAGAGTTTACGATACTTTAATCATATCACAATTTTGACTTTATTGACCTAAATCTGTTGAACTTTAACAGTATTTAACCCTGTATGTGTAATTTTGACTTTATTGTCATGAAAACTTGATTTTGACTATATTTTGACCTATGAATTTCTTCCAACTGGGTTTTTAATCCCAATAAAGGAGATTTTTTGGTGTTTTGGACAAGATGGGCAAAGGTCATATCAGCAACAAATTGCACTGGTTATATATCAACTGATGTATATAGAACCATCAAATCTAATGCTACAAAATTGAACAATAGGATGCTGATCAGAGACAAGTCATACATACTACATATTTTTCCTCCAAGACACATCATAACAAAATAAGTGAACACATCAAAACCTTTAGAATGATTTTCTTATGCATGCCTAAAACACATGAGATGTAGAATATGTATAAACACAGTGAAGGCCCAAATCCAACACCTATCTATGAATTTGACTGCTAAGTTGATCAGTTTTCTTGAAAAAACTTTCTTGTCTAGAGGCCTATATCAACATCTGCAATGATTTATGATAGATTTCTCTGAATCCTGAGCTACGTGGTGTAAAGTAATATTCAGGGTTCATACACACTCCCTAAAAATATTTCCAAAACTTTTACAAGACCAAATTGCCTTTTACAAAGCATAATACTGTTCATATTTTGAAAGCCAACAAACGATAGAAAATTTTTTGAATGCTTTGTTTCATGATCTATTTGCTGAACCATGTTTAATACAATAATGGTTCAGAGAAATGCTGTATGCTTTATTTGTATCAACATGTTTGTCAGTAAATGTTTTTCCATGATGAACAGTAAAATGAGTAAACATAACATATATGATGCTAAGTTATATCAATTCTAGGATACCTTAGAATTTTTCCAAACCAAAATCCAAAACTTTTCCATAGCAACTTGAAAAACATCCCTTTTCAATAATTTTACAGGTTCTGGAAATGGCATTATTAACTTCCATAACAATCCAAAACTCTCCAAAATCTGTACAAGCTCTGAATGCAAATGTTTCCACAATTCCAAAAACTAAAAGGCTTCAGCTATGATATGGCATGCACAACATCTAATAACTTTCTATCAACTAATTTGCATACATGAAATAAGATCAATATTGGATGACTATCCTTTGAACTTCCAATGATGAAATAATTTCACCATGCTATGAGCCTAATGGTGCACTCACTTGACCTAAGCTTAGTGAAGCAATAATATTTGCATTGGTTGCCTGCTTCCTTATAATGCAAGCACTACAATTGAAATGATGCAAAACTAAACTTTTAAGTCCTAATGGTTCACAAATTTGACTGTTGTTTGCATTGACAGTGACATGTGACGTTGTGAATATTTTCACTTCAGCACCTCAAACCAAAGGTTTGCGAGCTTTGTGCTATTCTGCCTTGAGTTTTCCTAGTAGAATTTTTATAATATCTACTTCTATTTGCTTTTGTGCAAAAAATTCTACAAAAATGGCATGTTTGGCTAATAAGGTATGAAATATAGAAGCAATGCTATTTTTTTGAACATCAGGTACAAACTTTGCCCTTAAATGCTTTTTTGGAGCAGATGCTCCCCAGATGCTTTCTAATTGGCCCAATAAGCATTTATTCGCTTTTAGTGGTGCACACATGTAGCTTGGAATGTAAAGTTAGGGTATTGTGGCCTTAGTAGTGTAGTTCAGTATCCTCAGGCCATGCTTTTATCTGGAAACTATTTTTATCTGGACCTGGAGCCAAGATTCTATCTTATGACCAAACAGTGTATTGATAGACAATCCATGAGCATTATCACCCCCAATTGGTGAGGGGCAGAATTTAACTAATTACAATCAATTTTCACAACATGCCATCTTTGATCCAATATTTTACCTGCAAATGCTTGAAAGAAAGGTAATTGTGCTCCAAACTTGTTGATTATGGCATTTGGCATGATAGTGTCTAGCTGATTCAGCCCAATTTCATTTCCACAAACATGTTTTGCTAATCTGGATGTCATCCCAAATATCATGGTATACAAGCATTTGCAAATGAATTATTTATTGAATCAATGATGGGATTCTTGTAAAAATTAACTTGCAATTACTAAATGCTGCACTAAGCCAATAGGGGCACTGAGGATTGAAAATTGCCAAAAAATAGCTCTATGGTTATTAGGTAAGATCCAGCCATCCAAGCCACAAAAAAGTTCAGGTAGAAACTCTTCAATGAGTACCTTAAAGTCAACAAGGGGGATTAAACAATTTGGTGAGTGTAGACAGAAATATACCCTGAGAAGATGTGAACTCTGCCAATGGGGCAACAAGACACTTAATGTTCAAAATAACTTGCTCTGCCCAAAGCTATAAAAACCATCTCAATAAAAGAGCACATATTTCACCTATAACAACAACATATTGGTATCTTAGATAAAAAGTTAACTTTTTCACTATATGAAAATACTCTGCAGCATTTTCAGATCATATTGATATATATTCTGAAGATGTGTTATTCTAGGCCATACAGTTTCAAATCATATTTCATCTATCAACAACAGCACACCTTTCATATAATAGGATTTAAGCTGCAAGACACAAAATGTCAAATAGGATAAGTTCTAATCTCAAATGACAAAAGTCAACCATCTACCTAACATTTCTGTTGCATATCTGGTCAACCACAGTTAAGATAAAAGTGAGATAGTAAGTAGTAAATCTCAAACATATGCAATCACAAAATACAATTTAAAATTCAAGAGTGCAGATCCCAAATCTACAGGCAAAGTCTAAAACCACACAACTCCTTCCATAATCCAACAATGCATGGCAGACATCATTGAAAACTTAGAGATTACCTTACATAATTTCATGCATAAAAATTACAAAATGCTGCCAATTGTTATTCCTACTAGAGAGTGAAGGGGAAGCTATAAAGTTAGTTAACAAATCATTAAAAAGAAAAAGGAAACAGAACAACAATTGCTTCTCTATAGCACTTTGGTTCCTCAAAAGGAAAATCAAGATCCAAATAACAGAAACATTTCCAGGACACAGACTAGATATGTAAAGTAAAAAGGTACACATAATATAGCAAATATCCATTTCAAATTTGAAGTTATAATTAAATAGCTAATGCAGAAATGACAGGCATAAGAATCACATAGAAATTATACACAACCCTAAAACAATATTAAAGTCAAATTTTGTGTGATGGCAGGAAACTACTGGTTTATACTTCCTATTTTTTCAATAATTATTTTAAAAGTAACTATAATGACAAAACCTAGTCTCACATTGGTCAACAATTGTCCATACCTAATATCACCTATTTTTCTGACATCCCTCTAACTTCACCTTCTTGCCTTTGCTTGTCTAAATCAAGTTTGGTTTGGTCCTCAATTTTCCTGATATCTTCAATTGTTAATCCATGCCATTTATCAATCCAACAGAATACTTGGCGGTGGAAATTCAAAAGCAACCTCCTAACTGCCTTCATTATTAAACTTTGGACAGCAGACTGGATGAGTCTCCATTTGAATTCTACTTTATATAGCTTATAGCAACACATGTATGGCTCACATTTTGAGTACCAATCATCACCACTGAAAGGACCTCGTCCTAAATCAGAAAAAACTTCCTTGCATATAAGGCAGAAACTTCTGCTCAAACTTCAAAGATAACATAAGAGACTACACCTAATACCAACAACACCATCAGAAATAGAATTGACAAAAAATCATACTAACCATGGACAACAAGTAGGTTATAGCTTGCCTCAAGTTTGGACAAGTTTGTCCCTAACAAGTCTACTAACAAATATTTCTAATGTGTTATCTGTTTGCAGCTAAATATGAATCACAGGGCTCATTTACTTGTTCAGATCAGCACATTAGTCAAAAAAGCAGACTGAACAAATTTGTAAAGTACAGTTTAAAGTCAAAAAGATAAAGAAAAAAGTCAAGCAGACACAAAAGTTCCAAACTTTATGTAAAGAATAGAAATAAATTGATTCCAAGCTGCTCCAACTAAAACTATTCCTGTTCAATTGACTCCTAATTAATGAATTAACATTTCATTCCACAACAATAGTAAATTCTATAAGCTCCTTAGTGAATTTTCTTTTTGCACCCACACTTGCCTCACACACAAAATCCACTGTTTTGCCTAACATGGCATAAAAACCTGGCCACCAGAGGATTGCATATTGAGAATAAAGGAATTATTTCAACAGCCAATTATGAACAAGTTAACATGAAAGTTCTACCAAATAAATGCACAACAATTATTTCAAAATTCAAAATCATAAACTAATTGATATTGAAACAGTCTTCTATTGTTTTATTTCAAATATTTTTTGGGGGTGACAACATAAAGATTGGACTGCTGAACAGAGGTGAAAGGCACCTGTAGAGTAGGGGCCAAGTTCAATGATTTTCTAATAAAATTCAAAACAGCAAAAGTCCAAGCATTTTACAACGAGACACTACAATTTCCAACAATCCAATGATTTTGAAGAAGTTGGGGGGCATAGCTACCTCTACCCCCAGGCTATGACGCCCCTGCTGCTTAAAGTCCTCTTGGCACTGATTAGCAAAGTTTTCTTAGGTAGTCACTTGGAATTCATTGACCCATTCCTTCAATTTGTAGAATTACTCATTTCTGGTTGTCAGAGGACTTCTTGAGTCAAAATTTAGCTTGCTTCTAATTTACATCCAAGTGTTTTTGATAACAGTTAGATCAGGACCTTGTTCTGGCCAGGAGGCAATTTGATCTGCCATGCTGCAAATACTATTTGGTGATTTTGTCTGTGTTTGAATGCATTATCTTGTTGGAAGATAAAAGGACTACCTCTATCATCAACAATTGCAAAAATACATTGGGGTAGATTTTCTTGCAACAAAAAGACATATTTGTAGCATTCATTTTTCTTGCTACGTATCACCAGCTTATAAAATCAATTGGCCTACTGTACCCCAAAGCACATTATGGGTATTACAGTCCTGAATTGTGGTTACAAAAACTCTGGTTTTCAGGCTTCTATTGGTATCTGCCAAACCTTAAATGTAATGGCATAGTTTCTAACACCAAAGTAGCATTCTTCAGAAAAAACAACATTATGGTACTTTACTAGCCATTAACTGACAATCTACCGATTGCTCAACACAGACTTTTCTGGTTTTCAGCATTATGCATTGTGCAAAATCTAGAAATGATAATCTGCAGTTTCCTTGTGTATATTATTGAAAAATCTTGTGTCAGTAAATACTTTGTATTTTTCTGCAGCAATTGTCACTGAAAATGCTGTATGATACTAACTATTGTAATTTACATGTTGGCCTTACCAAAATGTGTTGAAAATTTGCCACCATTTTGGATATGATGTTGAAATACTTATGTAAGGCTAGTTTATATAATTCAATAACACTCTATGACCATAAGGAACTACAAACCCAAAAATCCTCAAAGGTATTTCATGGCAGCATTTGCCATAAAAAAGCTTCCTTAATTTTGATATGATAGCTTATTTTTGTGCTATTAATCATGGTATAACACACAAGAAACAACACACATAGCCTTCACTCTTCTGCCAGTCTTCGAAGTGTGGCATATGCACACATAAGATTTTTTCATAAGTATCTGCAAATGTGTACATGTTTTGCCTCTGCCCAAACAAGATCTAGCATAAAACTGTCATACTCTGAAGACCAGGGTTTGTACAAACTTCTTTAACAATATTTCCAACTTTTCCAAAACATTTCAGGACATTTTAGCATTTCCCCAAACAAAAATCCAAAACTTTTCCAAAGCCATTTTGAAAAACTAATTTTCCAAAACTTTCCTGGTCTTGTAAAAGTGCATTATCAATTTCCATGACTTTCCAAAACCCGTATGGACCCTGGGAGACTAGATATCAGGCAATCCTTCAAACTGAACTAAAATACAACAACTAAATAGTTAATGTAAGTTCGCATTGAATAACGCTGATAGTAATTTATTACAATAGCATCGACTTCATACACCTAAACATAATTTTGAATATACTACGATGACAACTGACCTGTTTTCGTTGAATGGAATGTCTTCGGGTCTTCTTCGGGCTTGTAGTCACTAGATGAGACAGGATCGTTGACAATATCAATAAAATCAACAGTCCTCTTTGATAATTCACTTTCAGTCAATGTGTGGTGCCTGTTTGAAGTGTCAGCCCGTGAGACACGCTCGTCCTTGTGCCATGTTATAATTTCAATTCTAAAATTATCCTTCATATAACCTTTGTTGGTATAGACAGTTTTACAATAAGGGAATGCATTCCAAGCCTCTTCCTCCAGAGTTAAGGCTCCTGTCGGTGCTACTTTTCTTAACCAGCCAGGCACTTTGCTTTGAAGATGCATTAGCTTGTAAGTGTACTGGCCTGATCCACCATGCTCAATGTCATCTGTGTATGGTTCGTTTTTGACAATTTCAACGCCATCTCCCCCGCCAGTCTCATTCTTACTCGCTTCAGCAACAGAATAAAGCTGTGCTAGGTGATATTCTTCTGAAGTTATTGGCAAAGGTATGCGATACTCACGAATTATGGACATTTCGTCTCTTTTACTACGCCTATCCCTTAAAATTGTGCATGTGATAAAGGAAGCGCACTACCCACCGCGTACATAAGTAGAGGAATGGATCGAGTTGAAAATTACGTCATACAATCACTGTTTCTAATGGAGACAGGACTATTTCTATCTCTGTGATTGTTGTTCTACATGCCCGTCAGCATCAAGGGCAACTGAAGCGTTAATGCTCTTCCGCATGCTCACAAAGTGCTAAATCCAATAAGTGAATTGCAGGGGTGTAGTGCTAAAACATTGGCATGGGAGCTCAAAGCAGAGCAATGGAGACTGCATACTCTAGAATCGTGTAAAGTTATACTAGAGTACTAGTATTGAAATTTATTTTATATCGTAATGTGGGTTAAAAATTTGTTTCATTTGATGCATTTAGTGTGTACTTCATGTCCTGCTATTGCCACTTCGCCCCATGTTCCGTTATTAGTTGTTGCGTAATGTCTATACTTCTTACGATTCTAATCTTATGTTATCATCATTCTGTCTTGTTTTATGTACTTTGCGTATAAATGTGGTTGTTGTGTGTGTGTGTCTGTATGTTAAATCACCGAAAGTTGCCGTTAGTGCTTTGAAGTTGTGGTATAGGAAATCGCTGTGGTGCCATCGCCGTTAGTTTTTCCTTGCCGTTGCCGTAATGTTCGAACACCGCCGACTATTGATGCTGATTAACTGATGTACTTTTTCAGCTCAAAAAATAATTTAGAGTTCTATAATTGTTAGATTGATCATTTATAGACGAAAATTTCATTGATTTCGTATGAAACTCCTATTTCAACGCGTAGTCACAAGAATCCACTAGTCTGGAAGCGAACAATAGTCTATTGTTTTATGTTATTGTCCACGTTTTCGATCGTACCCAGACCTATAAACCGTGTTGTTTATAGTTGTGGAGCATATCGGTATACAGAATTTCGAAAGATACTGATAATTAGTGCAACCTTGAAAAAGAAGACCCTCTGAACTTGTTCGAGCAGTGAGGCCTCCCCTGCGCTCTGAAGCAGCGAATTATGTTGTTACATAGACTGCGCATTGTACCATGGTATTGTATTCCTCAGGTCCATTTGCCATCCTGAGAACTAAGGGGATGCTAGATAGAAAAGTGGCCTTATTGTAAAAACGTTATTTCAGGAGGCCTATTAGAGAAAGGTCTAGAAAGAAAGCTAGCTACTACTGCAAAGTGTTTGTCATGTCAGGGCAATCCATTCCTTCATAAACATGTCAGGGAAATTTAGTCTTTTTTGCAATGCCAGGGAAACTTGACCTCGCAAAAATTTTATTTTATTTTCCAACTTGTATTTAAGATCGATTGATTAATGAATGAAACTGACCCTCTGCACTGATATCTAAGATGGTACAACACTAAAGTTATTTTCTTTATCCTTGTGCCATAATAAATTCTGTGAAATATATATGAATGAAAAGGCAAAGGAGTGCCAGACTTAAAATGTTTCAAACTTGCTAATGTAATGTTTCTTCTTTGCTTTCCTTGGTAGTTTGAATTTGAAGTCATTTGGGAGGTACTCCTGTAATTTTTCTTCTATTGGGATTACATTTGCAAGGAGATATGAGGGACAAGGAGGCATTTGTTAGGGAAATGCCAGAGAAAGCTATCATCCATATTTCGCAGACACACAGTAATCACATTTGACGTGCAATAATTACATTTGGGGACTTTCTTCAACTTTATTTCTCATGTTTTCCATGTATTTTAAATTGTGAAATCAAAGAGAGGAAATAAAGAAAATACTAGAGGAAGAGCCTATCATCAGGTTTAGACTCCAAGATAAAACATTGTAATGAAAAATGACATGTAAATTAGGCATTAGGCATATTGCAATTATCGGTTTTGCTTGACATGCTAGATATACATCTTTGAACATTTACCATGGATATATCAATGAATAAAATTGGCAGAGAAGGAGCAAAAAATATCTTTCTACATTCCCATAAAGTTAAATTAGAGATTTCAATAAATGACACTTTCTTTATGGATTATAAATTTCTATAACTTGCTTCTTATAGACAGCAGAAAATGTACTGTTGAGTACAAAGGAACTCCTTCTTTTCATTAAATCCATTTTAAACAGTATAAGCTTTCATAAGCAATAAGAATCTATCTATCTATCTATCTATCTATCTATCTATCTATCTATCTATCTATCTATCTATCTATCTATCTATCTATCTATCTATCTATCTATCTATCTATCTATCTATCTATCTATCTATCTATCTATCTATCTATCTATCTATCTATCTATCTATCTATCTATCTATCTATCTATCTATGTTTTCTTTTTTAAAAGACACACTGATAATTGATTTGTAAAGCTGATGTGTACATCCTTTCTAAATATATCATATCATGGTAAACTTTGAGGTTTTGCAACATTATACTTTCATCCTATGTAAATCATGACAGTGAAAAAATAAGCACGACTTTACTATTCAGGCATTTGAAGAGCGTGGGACTAATACCTCCATAATCCTAATGCCCTCCCATAATCATCTTTTAAATATATCCCTTATATTTACCATTTCAGTCCAATTCATTTCGTTCTAAAATGATTGCGTGCCATTTAGTGAGAGCTACAAAAACAACTTAAAATAATATCTAAACATTTAAGATTCACTAACAGAAACTAATACAAAATTCATATACTTAGCAGTAACATCAAAATAAACAAACTGGTGTGGAGGGAAGTATTTGGAGGAAGAACTTTCTTAATACTTACAAAGCTAATCAAGGAGAGAGACCACTCCCTGGAGGAGAGAGCAGCACCATTGAGAGGACATCATATTTTTATTGTCAAGTGCATTAAGTGGATAGGGAGAATTTCTCTGAGGGCCTAGGTTAGAAGAGTTCATTTTGGATATGGTTTCATTATGTCAATCCCCAAAATATTTCTTAGGCAACAATGTTAATTTCAATCAAGTCTGTTTGTTATGTAGCAATGAATACAGAGCAATACAGATTGTTTTTTAATACAAAATTAAGCTTGTAACTCCTATATAGGTCAGTAATTTATTATGCTTTTAATGAATGTTTCTGCTTGTCCTCCTATTCTCAATGATTGCTTCTTTGGCAGTTATTCCTTTCCTTTGTAGTTCTCTTTTAAATGTTTTGCAAAATAGCGTTACCTGCTACTAATGAATAAGTGATTTAAGCTGACTAACAGAAAAGTTCAACATTCTGCTCATCTTTAAGGAAGCACTTACAAAAATGCACATAATGTTGCTTTCAATGGTGTTCAAACTTCCAAAGTTCTCCTAATTTAATGCCAGTCAATGCTTGGGGCTCATCTGGAAAGCAATACCCTGGTACGTAGTGGAGCACAAAACTAACCAAATGTAGAGTTTCCACAGAGATATGCTAGAGAAAATGTTTACAAGCTCTATCTGCAACAAATTTGTTTCATTGAGTGGAAATGTGTGATACACTTTTCTGGCTTCACATTACTTTTGCTAAAGATTGACCGAGAGGCATGGGTGAATTCTCCCAAAGAGATCGACCATGCCTCTCCTAATCTATCAAACCTATTGTACATACTTCGTAGATAATCTGAAAAACATAATTTATTTCTAGTGTTTGAGCAGCTTTCCTTATTACAATACAAAGCTGCTGCAGATGCATGTCAGATTTTGCATGAAATGACTTCTGATATCAAGAGACAGGATGATTTGCGTTCATGCGCAGAGGCAATCAGTCACAGTTTTCCACTTCATCTGCAACTCAGTACTTGAAAAGGCAAAGCAGTTTGCTTTGTCATAAAGTCTCGGTGATAGAGTAGGGGCGCTAATGCACTTTTGTACCCCTTCCATGTCTACCATGTTGGCAATTACTAAACATGGAGTGTGTGTGAGTGTAATCGCACCATGTTTGGTCAATTTCATAATGGCAGACATGGAGGAGGTAAAAAACTGCATTAGCACCTAGAGTAGGTTTATTTACGGCATCACTGACTCAATGGTTGAAAGTGCGCAGCCAAACAATTACGCTACGTCAGTTTCAATGTCTCTTCTTTGATAAAAAGTCCTTTATCCTGTTTGAAACCATCTTCATAAAAAATCTCAAAGATTCTCACGACCTGCAGTGATCAAAAACCCTCATTACAAAATTTTTCAGTAAAACTAACAGCCCAAATTCTGTGAAATGCACTCGCAGGTTGTTGTTGTTGCTCAACGAACATCGAAAAGTTAAAACAATATGCTATTGTTCGCTTCCAGACTAGAGCATTCTTGTGACTATGGTCAAAATTTGCACATCACATTTTACAACTTTTAGCAACTGTTCATCGAATTGGAGGCAAATGACTTTCCAAGACTACGTATTTATACAAAAGACATTTATTTCAAAAGGCGCAAGCAATCCGTACTCCACTTACTCTTATTCCAGCTGATATATATCACTCTTATTCCAGCTGATATATATCATTCGGCTATTTATGTTTCTGCGCAATGAATTAACATGAGATATCGCCTCATTTCGATCAAATCTCGCCTTTTCCAAACGGCAGGTATTATATCTAAAAAAATTCTTTAAATTGCACGTTATAAGAATTTATCCACAACAAGGAAAATCTACATATTCTATTGCCTTTTTAAGAAAAAGTTAAAACCGCATATAAGGTCCAGAGATTTTGCGTTGAATAATTAAATCCTGGTTTCAGATGCGATTAAACAGCCTGCTTTTGGTGAACAGGGATAGACAAATGCTAAATTCTCTCCCAATTCAATTTCTGGTTGTGTATTGTCTATCATTACATACCTAAGTGTAATATTTTTACAAATACTCACTTTCTTTCATACTTTGGTTATTACATAATAAGTCTTTCAGCTATACAGTTTTTCATTTGAAGCGCACAAACTTTTTCAGAGCTTCACGTTTTCTTGAAAACCTTTTTATTTAAATCAATGGAAGACTCCGGATGGAGCTTAGACTGCTTCTATCAAGAAAAGTAGCGATAATATCCTCCAGTAACGGCTGTCCCAAGTAATTTTGAAGATAGCAAGTAGATCGACCTACAGTTTTCAACATAAACAGTAGAAGCAAAGAATCAATTTGTAAGAAGCAACGAATATAAACCTTTTAGTTTTAAATGCAAGTTTCATTGTTTATGCAAAGAACTTTTGTATCTGGCATATGATCACGTGGCAACATGTAGCAGGCCCGTACCTGCAGGGGGCAGAGGCAATACTCCCAAATGAAAGTTTCTTTAATGGCTCCCCCCCCCAAAAGAATTATAAACCTAGCAATTTACATAACAGCACAAGGATCCTGCTCTTCCAAAGTGGTTCTAAAGACAGATTTTGCCCCCATCTCTCAAGGCATTTCCTCCAGTTACGTACTTGGCACGCAGAACTTCATGGGATTCTACCTATAAGCGACTGGCTTTTAAACTAATTTTTAACAAAAGAGCACTTGATAGTAGGGAATCATGCCCCCAACTAATGGGAAAATTTAATTGCCTTTCAAATAAATTGTCCCATTAACTTCCATCTTCAAAGATCTTCCAAAGCACTGATGGCATGAGGCACTATGATTATCAGTAGAACTACGATAGCAATGAAAACATAGGGAAATATGGCAAAGAATAGAGCCAGGAGTTACTACAGGCCTAGCAAGTCCCAAGGCTCAGGTACCAAATTGATGGCAATCGCCTGGAAACTCAAGAGTTAACTTTTGAGGAAAAGGGAAAAGTACAAATTTAGAATGGCCCTACTATCATTTTAGCACAGGGACCAGAATGGCAGTCATTAGTGTGCAGTTGTCATGCCTAGACAAAACTGAACTAGGTAAGCCGACTATGATGATGAATAGCGGAAAGGTGATGTACTTCGTAGGGATTTTGAGAAAGGACTAAAAACCCCCAACACACCTGGAACCCTGCTCATACGACTCCTCATCCAAAGGCGTGCCTCTGGGGTTGCTACTCAGATGGTACTCATAGGACACAATCCAGCATATAGCTCTGAATGCTATAATGCTATAAGTCATCCATGCCTATCCAGTGCTAGGATAAGTAGTCTGGCAGGTGCACTATCATGATAAATCACGTTTCATGGTGACACATAATGGCGACAAAGCGACAAAACACGTCAAGGAAACAAGACGAAGAAGATATAGATCTTGACTTCAGGAATGAACATATGAAAGATGAAAGGATTATCTTTCCTTCTTTTCATTTCTCCAATTCTGTAAGCAGTTTTGACATTAAACACCGGTACCACAATTGAACCAGTACAGCCAATAGCACGGGTATTGAATTCTTTGGTGCCGTAAAAGCATTTATTTTGTAAAAGTCTATTGGTTTAAAATCTCAAACACTTACTTCCAGCAGGCAGATGAGGTAAATGTGATGCACAGTTGCTGTAAGCAGCAGAATACGAAGAAAGGAGTCAAACTATTATGCATAATGTTTAAATTTCTTACACGAAATGTCAAAGCGAAATAAGGAAACCTATTTCAAGAACAGGTAAAAAGGACTTTGCCATCAATTCTCTGTATGTTGCCTCTTCTACTTTTCCACCATCCCTCTAACTTTACCTTCTTTTCTTAGCTTTTCCAAATCAAGTTTGGTTTGCTCCTCAATTTTCCTGATATCTTCAATTGTTAATCCATGCCATTTGTCAATCCAGCAGAATACTTGGCGGTGGAAGTTCAAAAGCAATCTCCTAACTGCCCTCATGATTACGCTCTCAACCTTGGTCTGAAGACCCCACCATTTAAACTGCACTTGATACAGTTTATAGCAACACATGTATTGCTCGCACTTTGAGTACCAATCATCACCACTTAAAGGGCCTCGTCCTAAATCAGATAAATAAGCTGTCTTGTACAAAAGTAACAACTTCAGCATGATTTTCAAAGAAAAACTGGTTGCTTGAAAATCTTATTACGTTTTATTTCAAATCAACATTATACACATTGCCTTTGAGCTATTAATTAGAGCATATATCTTTACCCCAGTGCCTAAGTTACAGTGGAATTGGAAATCTATGTAGTGGTCTTGGAGATAAAAATTATGGGAGAGAAGGGTCACGTCGCTAAATTTCTCAAAAGCCCATTGATAAGTTCCCTGTCCAAAACAAATAACAAGATCTACAAAAGCCCCATTTCCAAGAAATTTGAGCTAAATAAACAAGGTAAAAAGGCTTTTCCTGCGCTTTTCAAGTCTGAAAGAGCCGGTAGGATAGGGTTTCCTTGTGGTAAAGCCCCCAGACCCCTTCTCTCTCTCTCTCCTGGTAGTTTTCAAATTAAATCTCCATTACATTTAACCTTTACACGCACAAATGAATACAGTCATAGATTTCCGTACTTGAGCCGCAAAAACTTTCTGCCCCACACTCTTAGGATACTTCGAGCCCAAATTATCCGTGCGAGAGGGAAATTTACAGTGGTGGCCCTATATGATTTGAAACTACGAATCCCTAAAGCCCCATATTCCATAATGGACATGCCAAAATGGGGCAATCTCCCATGTAGAGCGGGCTGAACATGCCATACACGCCTTTTCTGTAAGGAGCTAGCTAGAGGCCTGGTTTTAACAGTTTCCTATTTGGACTTCACTAAATCGAAATACAGTATAGTACCAAAAGTTCCCTATTGGTTCCCAAACTTAACTGCATGTTTGGTTCCGTGAAAATAGCATATGATATATTGATATTCTGAGGGGCAATAGTCAGGAAAGCACATGGAATTTTTAAAGAGAAATTTACAACTTCATTTACAAAAATGTGATAATATTGTGTTGAAGAATTAAGTCCTGGTTGCAGGTAGGATTTCATTTTCCTTCATTCAACTTGGTCTTTCTATTTCATCTAATCTCACTTGGAAACCCCATATCAATTCCATTGCAAGTATGCATCTCAGAAACTTGGCTTTCCTTCTAGAGCCCGTGACTATTTCTCACCTTCTCAACTATTAATTATATGCAAATCCCAGATCCGTCCTTCTCTGGTACTGCTCTCATGTCTGGGGTGGTGCTCCTAAAGCCTGGTTACCATATAATTGTCTCTGTCGTAAGGATTGTTTCCGTCCCCGCAAACGATCGGGACGATCATATGGAAACGAACTTTGTTGCAAATCAGATGATCCTTGCGACAGAGACGACACGATCGTCGGGATAGAACTGAATTCTATCCTTACGACAGAGACGTTCTATCATAGTCAACTTAATAAAAGGAGGGGGTTTAATTGAATCATTAAGATACCGGGTAGTGTAGTGTGTGACACTCTCAATTCCTTACTTTATTGGAAAAATCTGAGGGCAACGGGAAATTTCAAGGCCGCTCGGCAAAAGCTGTGTCAATCAGAAAATATGAACCATTAGGAAAAATGATAATTGATCTTTGTTACTCAGAATGTTTGAGCTCTTCACCCCTTAAAAGTTCCGTCAATATGCGCCCCTGTTCGAAACTCTTGAAGATGGTAACTGACCTGTTTTTTTTGAATGGAATTTCTTCGGATCTTCCTCCTCTTTGTAGTCACTAGACGAGACAGGATCGTTGACAATATCAATAAAGTCAACGGTCCGCTTTGATAATTCACCTTCGGTTAATGTGTGGTGCTTGTTTGCTGTGTCCGTTCGTGTGACACGTTCACCTTTATGCCATGTTGTAATGATGACGTAGAAGTTCTCCTTCATGTACGGATTCGAGTATTCAGTCCTGCAGTATGGGTATGCATTCCACGCTTTCTCATGTATTTCAAGTGAGCCCTTCGGTGCCAATAGCCTGATGAAGGCAGGCACTTTACTTTGAAGATGAAAAATCTTATGAGTGTACTGACCAGCTCCTCCATACTTAGGTATGTCGTAAGGCTCGTTTACGACGATTTCAATGCCTTCTCCTCCACCAGTCTCATTCTTACTCGCCTCAGCAACGGAGTAAAGCTGTGCAATACGATATTCTTCTACAGAGAGTGGCAAGGGTATGCGATATTCGCGTATAACAGACATGATTTGACTTAGAAAACTTTTGGCCTGCAAGCTACTACGCCCTGTGCTGTGATTGGTGGTATCTGATTTCCAGCCAAAAACAACACACCCTTTATTCCCATTCAACGTATAAAAAAGTCAATTCTTATGGAAATTTTGCTAAATTACACAAATTTATTGTTCCATATTCCCCAAAGAGAATGCAATTTGAAAAATGGCATTCACTTACGTCATTACCTATACATTTGGTTTGTAATACCATGTGCTGGCAAACCACAAAAATTTTAATCAACATCCGTACTACCAAAGCATTATTTAAAGATATATTCTATAGTGTGGGATCACTATCGTTGTCAGATTTGGCTTGGAGTCAACTCTGATCGGCGATGCAGTAGAAAACATGTTTCCATATGAAAACACTGTCTCCGATCCATCGCCGATCTACAGGTCGCCGACTGTTGCGACTATATGGAAACGAAGCGTTACGAAAACATTATTTAGAACCATGAAAATAGGATATTGAGAATTTGCACTCTAGAGAAGGTGTCCATTTCTCATCCCAATATATAGAATATAGCTTGAAAAATATAAAAATATCTTCTAAATTCAACACCAGAGTGACATCTTGTGCGCTCGAATAACAGGTAGCTAAATAGCTTTAAATATGAGGCAGCTATTTACAAACTTAAGAAAGCTGCGTCAACCCAATGGCTTCCAAGACTTTCTTTAATATCTTGCAGGAAAACCAAGTGACGTCGATTGAACTAAGATGTTTACGAATTAATGCGTACAAATTTTGTGAGGAAAACAGCTGAAATATACTTTTATATGAATATATTCAGTAACAACCAAACATTGTTAATGGTTTTACAGCCTAGATTTTGAGCCCATCATTGCAAGCTGTGCTTTACTGGAAACTAAAAGCGTTTAAGCATCTTGTGATGTTTGGCATGTAATATTACCTAGAGGAAAATTTTTCAAAATCTTGAATGTATTAAGTACTATCAGAGAGTTCTAATAGGGTTATTAGAGGCATGTTTTGACTAAATGAGATATTTACCGCAAAAACGTCTTTCTGTGAAGTCGAAGTAAACTTCAAAAGTGATCCAGAGCAAGTTTGAGTACATCCAGAATTAACCAATTATTCTGAACTGCTCAAAAGATATCCTTCATGTTTCGGTTATTTTCTTTTCCTCTAAAACTTTCAACAAAGATGAACTGCAGCATTTTCTAAGCCTGCGGCGCAACCAGCACATTTTTCAGATATCACGAAGTATTTTAAGAGAAGCGGTTGAAAATCGCTCTCAACAAAAGTAACGGTAAAAGTATCTAGACATTGCAGATATTGAAGTTTAAACACCTATGCATTTATAAACTTTCTTGAGCAGCTGAACGCTACTTTCTTATTAAACGTTCAGCTGCTCAAGAAAGTTTATAAGTGCATAGGTATTTAAAGTTCGATCTGTCTGTGTACAATATGTTATGTTAGCTGCCGTCTAACAGCTAATTGTTAGTTACTGAGACCTATCGTCGTTTGAGGTGTACATGAAGCCTTTTCATTTTCAATAATGTGCATACTCAAAACATTGGAACTCAAAACTTTTTGCCAAGAAAAAACGTGTACTCAAAATATGCTGTTGGAATATGATCTCATAGAATCCCTGTGATCTTTATGTTATTGTAATGCAAATTATGTTGTTCGAAATATAAGTCTTTGCATCGAGCTTTTGAAAACGTCGCGTGTTTTCTACGCTGTGAAGAATCTCAAGTAATTAATTTCATCCATCATGGCGAATGAGGTTAACTCAACATATGCAGCTTGAATGTAAAAAATACGTGCTGCTTGAAAAAAAGAATGCCCAGACAAGGCCAGGCTTCCTTCGCTACACAGAACACCATTATTTCCATTTTGGCATAAGAATCGATAAAGTAAGCTTTTAACTTAGATCTAGAGGTAGTTATAGAACTAGCTATCCGAATGAAAAGTGAAAGGGTATTCCATAATTTAGAGCCGAAATATTGTACCGTTTTGAGATCATAAGCCGATGTTCATTTTATTAGGATACGTAGATCACCTCTGTAGCCTGAAAAGTTGCAAACCAGTGAATAGAGGAATCTGGAGTGAAATATTCATGAAAAGGAGCTGGCGAGAGTTTATCACTAGCTTTGTAGACAAATGATAAACTGCTCACATGTAGCATTTCTTCTAACTTAACTATCTTTAATCAGTGAAATAGAGATGTACAAGCCAATTGTGTGAAAAAGGTTTTTGAGGCAACGCCCCTAAAACGTAGGAAAATGTCCTTTAGTAGAATAGAATGTGCTTCTATTTATCATTGATCTTCATGCTAAGAAGGAAAAGCAGAGCTTTAAAAGTGATTTCATCGAATTTTGAAGATATAGATAGAGGAAAAAGCTGCGCAGGCTTCTCCTTTTGCTGTCGCATGTATAGAAGCCTTTGCTAGAAGAATCGCAATCTCTCACCAGTACTCCAAGGAAAAGACGTTCCCTATCCTCCAACAGGGTCATCATCTATGCGTTACCCTATCAATGGCCATGCAAATCAAAAATTTGAAGTGCTAGCGTCTTACTCCCGGACTACGTGCCAAAACTGATAACGTTCACCATCCCTGAACAAAATCAGGATCTCTGTACGACATATATCTTCTGTGACCTGATGCTCCTAGATTCCATAATGGGTGAAATTCGATTCTCAAATGAGTGCAAAGTACAGTTTAGAATACCTCTTTGCACAACTCTGGGTCTTTATTGGGGGTCAATGCCTCTGCCCCCGATGTCTATGCGCCGGTGCATGTATGGATTAGCTTGCATCATTAGATATCACTTTATTATCTAATGTAGTGAAATATTCCTCATTTTTTTGCGATCTCTGATGATGGCTTCCAATTTTTCCTGAAAAATATAATTTTTCCCTTGATGAATTTCCCCAAGGTTAGGGAGCACTGGCCTATTCAATGAACATACTACCAGAATATCTTCAGTAATGGTCTTGTAATTTTTTGCTATGTCATTTCTTTCATTGTAAGAAACTTGAGAAAGATGATTCCACTCCAGAAAGGTGGCCCCATTTAAAAAACGTTGTACTGACCAGTTTTTCCTTTCTACCTGTCTGGAAAAATATTCCCAGACGTGTCTCCAGGAGGAGGTCACAAAATGATGTCAGGTCTTTGGCATTTCCCCTCGTGTAATCCTCTCTTCCCAGTGCACAATCCAAACCATCTGAAGATGATATCGCTTGAAAATAGTTGCGGGATTTATGGTGGTGTGGGTTATCTAATTGCAAGTTTTATTCTTTCGGGCCTAATTTTGTAGGGGGGTGTAATACGGAGGAAGTGGATATTTTAGACAGTTTAACTTGTGAAGGCGTATGTTAAGCAAAATTCCTTATTTAGAGAGTACCATGATAATGAGCCGGGCAATGAAGTTTTTAAAAGTTGTCATCTTGCCCCTATTGCTGGGTACCGGAGAGTTATCGAACGAATTGTCTAACTGCGAAGGAGCTATGGTTGAGTTCAACTATAACCCAAGCATAACGAAGGTCAACAATCATCTACGAATACGCAGATCCGCTTTGCTCCAGACCTCTGGCCTTTGCATTGAGGCCTTTGGAGTAATAAGGCAAGCTGGTTGAAAAAGTGCCTGCACAGAGAGTTTCGTGTTACAAAACAGACCGAAATGATGGCACTGAATAGAGCCATCCGTTTCTTACAGCCAGTACGCAGTCATTATGGTGTCGCCCTAAGGAGCCTTACAAGCTGTAGCAAGCAAGACATGACATCATCTCACGTTGGAACAACAACCCCGGTGGAACGTTACGAGGAGATAAAAAACGTGGTCATTGTAGGTGCAGGATCAATGGGATCTGGAATTGCTTTGGATGCCGCAAGAAACGACTTTAACGTCGTTGTCGTAGATAAAAATGTAACACAGCTGAACAGCTGCATGACGCTGATAAGACGAGGACTAGAAAGGGTAGTTGCCAAGAAGTTTCCTGGCGAGCCTAGAATGGCAAATAAATTCACTGAGGATACAATACGAAATATTCTAACGTCCTCTGACGCGATGATGGCAGTACAAAATGCGGACATAGTTGTTGAGGCGATTTCAGAGGACATCCGGGCCAAACGAGAGTTATTTGCAGACCTGGACGAGGCGGCCCCCAAAAAGACTATTTTTGCTTCTAATACAAGTTCTCTTCCAATTGCAGAAATAGCAGCGGCAACAAGGCGCCAGGATAAGTTTGGTGGCCTGCATTTCAACCCAGTGCTGATGATGCAACTTGTTGAAGTTATAAAGTGCCCATTCACGTCAAACACCACATACAAGAAACTATTCAATTTTGGAAAAGATCTGGGAAAAACCCCAATTGCCTGTAAAGATACAACAGCCTTTGTTGTCAATCGCCTGCTTATCCCCTACATCCTTGAAGCAATACGTCTTCTTGAAAGGGGTCATGCTTCACTCAGAGACATAGATCATGCCATGAGGCTGGGTGCAGGCTATGGACATGGGCCATTTGAGTTGGCAGATGAGCTTGGTCTGGATCTGGTAAAGTCCATTGCAGATGAGCTGTACAGCCAAAATCCTGATAATGAATCATTCAGCTCACCAGACACTTTAAACAAACTAGTAAAAGCTGGAAAACTGGGCTGGAAAAGTGAGGAAGGGTTCTACAGCTACCATAAAACTGGACGTAAATAATATGCTTCATGTTGACATTTAGGTACTATGTACACCTCAAGCCTTTTACAAAAGAGATTATTAATAGCCAATATTTGTGTTGTGGTCACTGTATGGAAATTATGGCTAAATTCTTAAGATTTTTATTGTTTCATTTCTTCTCTTTCTAGTGTGCTCCATTGATTCTTAATAATTGTAGTAGCCACAGGCTCCAAAGATTTATCTGGAGGTACACATTTTTTTGTAAGATAGTGATTTATAAGAAAGTAGTACTCAACTGCTCAAAAAGTTAAGAAACTTTAGTACTGGATTTTTGAGACAAAAGAAAGTTTATAGATGTATATATATATATATATATATTTAAAACTTAACTTATATGTGTACAAAATGTCATGTATGTAATGGTGGCTGCCCTCAAATAGTTTACCTTCTGTTATTGACTAGCATGTATCATCATTTCAAGAGTAGATGGAGCTTTTCACTGTCCAGTAATGTGCATGCACAAAACACTGGAACTCAAAACTTTTTGCTAGGTTTTGAGTTCCAGTGTTTTGATACTGGAAATGACAAAAAGTTTAGAAAGTTCCAGTACTGGGCCAAAAAACCTTTCTTATAAAAAATGTGCATACCAAGGGAAGCCCCTATGGCACAGTTGCAAAGCTACTCTAATGACATGATTCTAAATAATAGCTCTAGTTGGTTGAGACACATTAGATGTTGCTGTAAAATTGATGTGTTTGCTGTCACATGCAGGAACAATCAATCACATCTTAAGGCAGGGCCTGCAGTGGCTGTCAACTGGTTTACTATCAGTGTGTTAATGGAAGAGGTAACAATAAAAATCAGGCTCATTATATAAATTATTTATTTCTCAAGTATCCATTTTTTCAAAATAGACAAATGAAAATTCTTGCATAAAAGTATCCTAAAACAAAAACTTTTCAACCCTGTAAGATGCATCCAAAATACTTTGCATTTCAATAAACTTAGAAATCTGCTTCACACCCTTTGCACTGAGCACCCAAAATGGCCACGACTTCATTTGTTGCACAATGGATAGAAAGCAGTACTTCAGAAAAGAACTGATTTGAGTAAATTCATTTAAATCAATTCTAAGAGCTGTGTAGCACATTCTCCAACCTGAAAGAAAAGCATGACAAATTTTTTCAGAATGAGCCTTAGGAACAATCAATGGAATGCAAAATAGCATGATTGCCTGTAGTAGAGGTTATTTGAATCAAATTGGAAAAGTGAGGTATGCTTTCAAAACAAAAGCAGCATGCTATTCTCAATAGCCTGCTAACATATATGGAGCTATTAGAGCTACTGGAACCTACCCACATCTAATGGTTTGCTATTACCCAACAAAGAATAATTCTAGCTCATATTAAGGTATGCTAGGACAGAACAGGGTTCAGTAATCTGCACAAGTTGTGAGTGCCACTCACAGGTACAAAATGCTACATTTCAAGTTTCTGCAGGTGCTTTTCATCCAAATTTGTATATAACCATCTACAGACCTGTCAACCTAAAATTCTCAAAGCCTAGAGATTCTGGCCAAAAAGTCGCAGAAATTTGCTAAGAATAAATGTACCAGATCAAATGTGGTGCTCGGCAAGTAGTTTATGACAAAACAATCATGAGAAGTCTCTTCAAAGCAATTGCTATCAGTTTTTGTTGCTCAGAAAACATTAAGAAAAACTTTTGCCATGTACAAAGTCAATGTGGTTGTTATATCACAACTATAAATTGGAAATTTTTTAAAAATAAACCACACAAAAACCAAAACTAATGAATAGCAGTGAGAGGACCATTTATTTCTGCAAGATGATGTCTTTAAAGCTGGGAGAAACAATATATAAACCAAGAGACAGGGAGAAAGCAGTCAAAACCAGGAGTCTCCCTGCTAAACTGGGAGAGTTGATAAGTCTGCCATCTTTACATTCTGTTTATTCTGCAGGTATATTGTTCTCAGATCTGCACTTGCAGGTAAGAAATACTGTTAATGAGGCCTGAGACAAAATGGCCATGCTCCGCTCTATTGCTATAAATGACTACTTTATAGCTAAATCATTGAATTCAACTTCACATAGTTAGAATTTTTGACTTTGTTTCAAATGCAATTCTTAAGAGTGTTTATATAGTTCTGGCAGTGTTAGGCACAATTTTGCTAGTCTCATTCTATTATTGAATTGAAACATCTACCAACACGGGCATAAAACACTTCCTTTTGTGCAGATCGTGGCTAAAAATTTCCCATGAATAAGATTCCTCAAGCCCTATGAGTCTCCTTTCCGTGCTTATCAAATCTACTACCTTCTTCAGCTTCATCTTCTACACACTTCATCTCTTACAACAGCAATGAAAGTGACTTCACATACAATACAAAACCTGCATACAGACTAGAAAAACTGACACACCTTTGGAGGATCTCTAACATTTCGTAACTTTTCCAATATTGATTTATGCTTTGTTGATGCTGATAATAGTTGTGAATCTTTACAGATCTGCATAAAGAAATATGTCATGTAGTACTACATTGGAATTATAGTTTGAGAAGATTGAGAATCTTAGAATAACACCAAAAAGGTTCATTTCTAAAAGAAGAAAATATAATCCTACTTGAACTACAAACCAGTACAATGTATCCTTACCAGTGTTCCTAAAGCAACAAGCAGCCTAAATTGTGATTCTGTGTCATCAATTGATGTCAGTATCTGAAAATAAGCACAGTGAGTGAAAGTAGGGAAAACTTTATTCAAAACTTCATCAGATATGCTTGGATTAGTTTGAGCAGCATCATAGTCATAAAAATATCTTATCCAGAAGAAAATTAAGCCTTTAAGCTTGAATGGGTTTCAGCAATGAAAATAACACTCCTGGTATTTATAGCAAAGGCAGAGACAAGTTAAGCTGAGCAGTGCCAGGCATCAGCAAACAGTACCTCAGAGATCACCTGTAACAACTGGGTTCTATCTTCATATGTGGTAGCTGCAATGGTGTAGCTGAAAAAATTTGAGCATTGAAAACAAATATTGATAGCTAAATTGTGATATAAAAGGCAAAAACATCCACATAATGATGATAATGGTGATCATATGCATAAGCTCTTGGTTATCCCTATGGCTAGATAGATTGCTAGGATATGTATTCTAGCTCAGATTGGGATTTAATAGCCATTTAAATGGATGCAGGCTAGTAGTACTCATTTACTTATCTACTAGAGCAGCATTTCTTGAATAGTGGGGCAAACCCCCTCAAGGGGGCATGATGCAATGCAATGAGGGCCACATATGAGCCAGAGGAATAGGTATACCTATGTAGTGTTTATATAGTATGGGACCATAGTTCTTTGTACCCACATCAAAAACAACAAATTAGAAGAAAGGCAAATAATACTGCATGGAAATGACACCCACCCATGTGAGATATTTTCTCTTTCTATAGGTGGGGGCTTTGCAATAAATAATTGAGAAGTACTGCACTTGAGGATGGAAAGTAAAATTGGCTACTGCCTTGTCAGTGAACCGTCCCATGAACACTTAGCCATGATATCATAACGGTGGCAATCATTGTAAAGATGGCAAGGATGATGCTAATAGTAATGAAAAATTGATCAAGGGAGTGTGCAATTCATTACACATATAAGATTACACATTCTTAGAGGAAAATGAAAATAATGCTTTGTCCACATGGAAGTGGAATTGCAGTAAGGATGCACTGTCTACAAATCTTATACTTATCTGTGTTTTGAGAAATGATATAAATAGATTTAATGTACTATGTGATAAAGAAAAACTCCAAACTATGCACTTACTTTAGAAATGTAGATGCAGATGCAACTTGCCAATTTTTGTTAGCAGACAAAAATGATGCTACAGCATGCTCTACAATCTAGAGTGCAAAATGATGATATGCATTGTATGGAAAACTTGTGCAAAGCAAACCAAATCACAAAACCAGTGTTGCTAACAACACCTTACTCCAGGTCCCATGCTCTGGTTCATTTCCCAATTATCAATAAAAATATTCTACCTACTGATGAAAACAACAAAGTAAATATTATTGAAAAACAATGGCACCATACAATGGAAATCATGTAGTAAGAGCTATGGTGTTTACTTCAGTCTAATTGGTAAATAATTCACATTGCATGGTAAATGAGAATGTGATCATATCTAGACATTAGATAAATAACACATAATGTGTCATACTAAATTCAAAATCAGTAATATAGGGTAGAGTATGGCTACCTTATCCATAGAATGTACCAGGGATTTTGCATTTCCAGGAGATTTGAAGCAATTGCAAAATATCCTTTGTGCAAGGACTGAATTTACTTTAGGATGGTCAGGCCTGAGGAAAGTGAAAATTAAGTGAAAATGAGCAGGATTGTCCCATTACTATATAAGCTGCCATAATGCCATGCAGTCACAAGAAAAATGAACAAACTACATAATTGCAGTTGACAAAGAAAACTAACTAGCTGTCCTGCATTTCATACACACAGAATGTAGATGCATAATTCTTTTTAATTTAGGAATTCAACTACCTTGAAATGCGAAGAATGGAATCAACAAAAGCTCCAATACCATCAAAAAAGAGCTTCTTGCTGATGTCCTCTAGAAGAAGCAGCAGTCTTATTGAATCTAAGCCTGCAAGACAAAATGAATGGATGCCACAAAAATTTCAGAAACAGCAAAAAATTACAGTTGGCAGTTCCTGGACTCAAGTCTATTCAATAACAGTCACAACAAGAGCTATACTAAGTAACTTTTCACAGTGTGCAAATTGTCTAAATAACTGCACTTTTCCACAATCAATCAAATGACACATAAATTCACTATTACTATAAAACAGGCCATCTCAACCAAGCTTTGCTAAGCACCAATGTGGAAATGTTAGTAAGCAAAAAGTACCACAATTTAGAGCTATGCCCACCTCCTGATCAGGGGTGGAAATAGCCATCAGACATTAGAAATGTCCAATACAAATACTCAAAATGCTGGTAACACAAAGGCAAAAAGTGTGAAAAAGTCTGACAGTCCCCCCTTGGTGAATGGAAACCTTTTATTTCACCAAGCACTTTATGTCAACTGAGTCAAAACTGCACAGTCAGACCCACAATCTCTTCATATTCAGCTGAACGAATGATCCTACTCAACTTGAAGTGCTCAAAGTTCTAAAAAAGTCCGACAACATACATTTTCCCTATTTCCACTCCTGCTGATCAATCATTGATGTGTTTCCATATCACTAGTTGGAGATGGTGCAAGTGTGATGTCATAGTTGTAAAAGTTCTGAGCTTGGAAAAAATACCCCCAGTTAGTACTATCCAAAGTTAGTGACATAATTCATTTTCTATTTTCTCTTTCACCTTAAAGTGTACTTGCTGTGCACCACTTTAAATGGTCAATGTGCCACAAGCTATGGAGGCCTGCTATGCATATTCTGAAAACGTCTGGAAAGGCAGGTAAGTCAACTAATGAAGCTCAGAACAAAACTTATTTAAATTTCAAGAGTATCATATTACCTGGGAATATTTTATCAGTGGGCCACCTTAGAAGCTTATCAACTATTTGCTGAAGAGTATCACAATCCAAACCATTTGTATTCTTATTTGTGCATATTTTATTTAATGTATCTAGAAAAGAAGAACAACTAATTCTAAAAAGTGCCTATAACCTTTCAATGCTCATAAGTCACACATATGCATTCAGAAAGAAGAACATGCAGAAGCAAAATTATCACAAAAATGGGCATTCAGTTCGGATATTTCTTTCTAGTTAATGCCATCTTCTAATGTGTAGCTTCACAGCCAATCAGGAAAAATAGCTAACTCCCAATCAAAAGAAAAACAAAGATGAAAAAAGCTAATTTTGTATTTACAGGGCAGAATCAATTTCATAAATCAAGGACAGCCAAATTCCAACCTGCAGGCCAAACTGGTACACAAAAAATTTTGAGTGGCCTACTGACCTTCAAAACTTGGCTAAAATGTTACTTGGTTATACAATAGCTTGGCCCATTCCAGCCTTTCCTGCCTGGTAAAGAAATCAGGCATCATGGCCATCACTTGTAATACTATTATAGCAGCATAGAAATGTGAAAGTTGATTGTACAACTTGTCATTTCCTTTACTGTTCTACATGGCACAACCCTTTGTATTTATACTTTTATTAAAAGAAAACAGAGTTGCTTATAAGAATGAAACTGACAACACAATAACAAGACTCTCTATAATAAAAAGGTTGTTTACAATAACAAGACAACAAAATGGACAACATAATAATACCACCATTAAATTAAATAAAATGAAACCAATAAGTAAATTAAAAGGGCCATAGCAAATTTTGTATCATGGCCCCCATGGACAAAGGGCTGGCTATCACTTTCATGAACAATTGAAGACTTTTATCCTCTGAGATTTGTTCAAGATGCCAGTGGAAATCAGGCAAGTATGTAGCAGTTGCAAGATGTTTGTGACAATATAGATTGCTTTCATTACAATTGTACCAACAGTAGAAAATCCTTATCCTTTAAATAGCACAATAATTTAGATCATGTTACTCTATTTAGCACCCAAGAACTGGAAGCCAGAAGAAAGAAGGACAGTGTGAATTAGTTCTGATTTATTACTCGTTTAGCTTAATCACTGAATATACAAGAGGCATGCTTAAGGGCAAACTAAGAAGCCTGAAATCAATGAAGCAAAGAGAGTTGTCAAGGTGTCACAGAAGTTTTTTAAAATGAGTTGAGAAAACTTAGTCAATATACTTAGTCAAAGGAATATGAGTGGCAGTATACCACTCTAAAATCAGCAGTAAGTCATCATTTGCAAATCTAAGCAGAAAATTCGATAAAATTTATGAAACATAATAGGGCATCTGCATTGATGCTAACACTTCCTTTATGCAATCATATAAATAAGTGTCATAAATCAGGGTATTTTCCATAAAGAAATCACCAGTACTCTTAAGGTGAATTAAATATTTTAAATAAAATTGAATTGATATGGTTTTTGCCATTGCTGAGGTATTTTAAAGTCACTTTTGAATACAATAAGAAGGCTTCCATTAGCTTATCCAGAAATGAACATTCAATGGAATAACTATTGGAAAACCTAACAGATTGCTTTGGCCCTTAAAATATAATAACAAACCTGATAAGGTATTCAGTTCTTTTTCACTTAACTGGATATCCTACAAGAAAAATTTAGTAGCAATGGAAAGCAGTATTTTATACTCAATATCTGCTATGCTAGTTACCTAATACACATCAAAGTGCAGGTTAATATTGCAGATGAGCAAAAACAGGATTGTACAGTACTGCAAATTCCTTTCAATAAAACCAAGCAAATATTGAAAAAAAAACTCATGCTTTGTTTACAACTCATGCCTACAACACTACACTATTTTTTCATAAAAAAATAATCTGCATACCTCAATAGTTTCCGAGTTAAATTCAGTCAGCTTTCCAATAACTGCTGATGGTTTTCCACTTTCAAATAACAAAAACCCAGTCTAAAACATGTACTAGAGTTGGTAAAGTAGAATAAAGCATTTCGCAATTAAAACTTTTGATGCTTGTTCATGAACTGTACACTTTTTAAGCATCAGGTACACATGGCCCAGGCTTGAGAACACATTTACATGTTTGATAGTTGGTTCAGGCTTCAATAAATACTTAAACTATGCTTATTTCTGTTTATGAACTAAAATAGCATATTTGTTAGGCTCAGATATGCTTATGTGAAGAATATGACAGGATATAAATTCAGTTGAACTTATTATGGACTTTTGAGCAGTGATGTGGTTACAGGGGGTGTGGGGAACATTTGCCCCCCACATCTTTCCCAAGATGGTCCTTGGAATTTCTTTAAAATTGATGAGAAAATAGATGGGGTGGGGGTAAAAGAAAATCTCCAAAATATTTCTTGAAGATTAGAAGTCCTTCCAATGCGAAAAGAAGCTGGTGGAGTGTGGACCGTCCTTCCTCAATTAAAGTTACACTTTTATATGAGGGTGTGGCCTAAAAATTTTCATTTATACCCCTAAGTACTATAGCCCTGGCCACACCACTGCCTTTGAGCAATAACAATTTCAAGTTGTTAGCAAGATGCCTTGAAAATAAAAAGGGCATACACAGTATAGAAGTAATCCTTTTACATGCAACTAAAGCTTGAATGGATAAATTGAAATCAACTCTGAATGAGATATCATGCAACATATCTAAGTACTGTACCACAATTTGGAATACCATTTGAGTCTCATGTTGCATAAGTCTACAGCTTGGAATCTCCTTGTAAGATAGCCAAGGGGCCATCAACATAGTACGCAAGCAAAATTCTCAAAAAACTTTGACCTCCTTCCCCCTTGTGCGTAGACATACGCTTTCTAGACCACCCCCTAAATCAAAGTATACACTTTCAAATTGAAACGCTTCCATTAGCTTTCAGTGCTCGATCACTGTCTAATTTTTTCTAACACAAGCAAAGCAAACAATCTAAGACGAATCGCAATCTTCGCACGATTTTTAACTGCTATCTGAAGATTGCGTGTGAAAAAATCATGGTATTTATTTTTAGCGTGGTTAGGTGCATTGGCACAGTTGTATTGCGTACGTACATGTTGGCAGAAACGCCATCCCTTCTCTTTGCATGTAAACGTATGCTTTTCACTTAACCAGATCCTTTTCTGTGCGAAAGTACTAAGTGAATGGTCCCCAAACCCAAATTCCCTTCTCCATTTCCATATCTCTCACTATACACAAATATCTACAGGCACTATTTGCTAGACCTTTTAACAGTCTTGCACAAATAAACCAAACAACAATATAGACAAGGAACTACTCTTTAAGTCTGTTGGTACTACAGAACTTAACACGGGCATGAAAAAGTGGTAACATTTTTAGATAAACTGAAAGGACGAACGATGACTGCTTGTTCATGTAAATGTAGAGTAGCTGAGGGGGTTTGTATTTGCAATCAAAATAATGAATTCGGTTATGACGACAGAGGCGGCTATTACCGGTGTCCAGCTCTGTCTTCATAAGCATATTCATTGTCTTGATTGCAAATACAAACCCCCTCAGCTACTCTACATTTGCACGCACAAGCAGTCATCGTTCGTCCTTTCAGTATCTTTAAAAACGTTGCCACTTTTCGTGCTCTTGTTAAACTACTCTTTACAGGGCTAACTTACTTTTGGGAAATAAGCTGACTTCGTTGTGCTTTTGCTTTCCTGTGAGGTAACAGAAACTCTGAGCGCGACAAGTAAAATTAAACAACAATAATATTTAGATTCCTACAGAGAAACACACAACTTCAGTTCCAAAGCCGACATTCAAACATTTAAGCGGCCCTTTAAAGAAAATCATCGCAAATTTGAGTAATTCAAGTGGGTTTTCACATTAGGTTGAAAGTGAGCAATTTCGGCATGTTTGAAATTTAATAATATTTTGTTCTGATAGTATTTTAAAAGCATGAGTGATCAGAGAAATTTTGTTTAAGGCAAGGCCTAATGAGGGTGAAATTATTCAAGTTAACTTCCAACTGGAATAAAAATCAAATTTAAAAAGAAAATAAATCACCCTAGACCAAATGTAAGCATACTGAAAGCAGTAAAATGATCTAAATACCAAAATCTTTTATCCCCTACAGCTGGAAAAATGCAAAATGAGCTAATTAATTTGCATTTGAAATAACATCCTACTTTAAGCTAAGTACATAAATGTGAAAGACGGACTGCTAAATTGCCTATTGCTGACTTAAATTTTCTCTGAAATAAAGCTCTTGGTAAAACTAGGGGTTAATTGACGGAATTCTTTCACAGAAAACATGAAGGGACAATTTGAAATCAAAGCATACCTTGGTATTTGATGAAGCACGTGTTTCACCTACACAAGAATGAATTTGCAAACTACAGGATACAAAATTAAGACTAAAACTATATTTGCCGTCCTTCAGATTATAATACCTTAAAAAGCAACTGACATAGGCATCTATTCCATAAACAAAAGCTTCATATTCTCATAAACAGCATGGTATAATCCAATATATCAAAGGTTTGCAATCGTGAAAAATAGTTTTACTTTTAGGGATATAAACAATGAAAAAGTTTGACTAAATTCTAGCGAAATCGTCATTCCAGAAGAGCTATTCACTATATTTTGCTTTTTGTAGAGCGTAAGTACCAGTACAAAAAGAATCTCTCCTTCCTATGAGATAGCTCAATTCATTCAATGTAAATAAAGCTACATTTAAAGAAATAGGACTTGAATGTTATCAACTAATAAAGTGCACTTGACATAGGTATAAATTCTTTGAGCAAACTTCAGAAAAAAGAAACGAATGATTACAGAAAATCAAAGAAGACCTATTCACTATGTTCTGCTTCTTGCAGAACGTAAGTACCAGCACAAAAAGAACCTCTTCTTCCTATGGGTTAGCTCAATTCAGTCAATGTAAATAAAGCTTTAAAGAAATAGGGCTTGAATGTTACCAACGGACAAAGTGCACTTGACATAGTTCAAAATCTCTTGAGCAAACTTTAGAAACAAATGTGCTGGTAACATGAAAATAACGACTAAGTATATTCTAACTTGTAGCAAATATTGTTAAGAGTTTTGAAACCTCAAACAAATGCATGAACGTACCAGTAAGTGAGTCATGAGTGTTGTTTGTCGTTGTTTGAGAGTGTGCTGATTTGCTACCAGGTACATATCTGCTGCCACCTTATTTTACAAATGAATATGAAAAATGAAACATTCAAATATTGTACCGTTAAATAAAATTTGCTGAAGGTAGAAAGTTTGTTTCTTTTGAAAAATGCGCGTAATCAGTGAGAAGAACGTTACTTTTGCGTCCCGAATAGACGTGGTGAATTGAAAAAGCAGGTGGGTGGTAAATTGGGAAATTTAATAGATCACTCCATTTTAAATCCGTTTCCCCCAATTCCTTGGGGCTTGAAGGGTGCCTCTAAGAGGACTTTTAGTTCTGGCACGAGCATTTAGGACCGGATGCCCTTCCTGACGTCACCAATAGCTTGTTATGGGCCTTGAACCCAGTACCAAGTTGGTCTGAGCATAGTCACAAAAATGCACTAGTCTGGAAGCGAACAATAGCCTATATTGTTCTATGTTATTGTCCACGTTTTCGATAGTACCCAGACCTTTCCAAGTGCATTAAAGCATGTTGCTTATAGTTGTGGAGCATATCGGAATACAGAATTTCGAGAAATACCGATAATTAGTGCAACCTTGAAAAAGAAAATTACTGAGGAAAAAGTGTGCACTTATTATAATCACATCCAAAGATAGTTTTTTTTATTGTTAGTACCGTACAAGTTCTGGTAAACCTAAAGTATACATGGGGATCAGAATCAACATCATCTCGCTGGGTGCATCTTCACACTCTGAAATTGGTTCGAACGGTGAGGCTCCCCCAGCCCTCTGAAGCAATGAATTATATGGTTACATAGACTACGCATTGTACCATGGTATATTTTCCTCAGGTCCATTGTCTGTCGTGAGAACTTAAATAGAAAAATAGCCTTATTGTAACAAATGTTATTACGGGGGGCTTGTTAGAGGAAGGTCTAGAAAGACAAGGAGCTAAGAACTGTGTGTTTGTCATGTCAGGGAAATCTATTCCTTCATAAACATGTCAGGGAAATTTGGTCTTTTTGCAATGTCAGGGAAACTTGACTTTGCAAAAACTTTATTCTATTTTGAAAATTATATTTAAGATAGATTAATTAATGAATGAAACTGACCCTCTGCACTGATATCCAAGATCGTAAAACACTTAAGTTATTTTCTTCATCCTTGTCCCATAATAAATTCTGTGAAATATATATGGTTGAAAGGTCAAAGGAGTGCCAGAGTTTAAATGTTTCAAACTTGCTAATGTTATGTTTCTTCTTTGCTTTGCTTGGTAGTTTGAATTGGAGGTCATTTGGGAGGTACTCCTGTAATTTTTCTTCTATTGGGATTACATTTGCAATGAGATATGAGGGAAAAGGAGATATTTGTTAGGGAGATGCCAGAGAAATCTATCTTCCAGATTTGGCAGACACCCAGTAATAGCTTTTGCAGTGCAATAATTACATTTGGGGACTTTCTTCAACTTTATTTCTCATGTTTTTCCATGTGTTTTAAATTGTGAAAGCAAAGAGAGGAAATAAAGAAAATACTAGAGGAAGAGCCTATCATCAGGTTTAGATTCCAAGATAAAACTATCTACCTATCTATTTTTAAAAGACACATTGACAGTGGGTTTGTAAAGCTGACATGAGTACATCCTTCTTAAATATATCATATCATGGTAAACTTTGAGGTTTTTGCAACATTTTACTTTCATCATATGTCAATCATGCAAGTGAAAAAATGAGCACGACTTTACTATTCAGGCATTTGAAGAGCGTGGGACTAAAACCTCCATAATCCTAATGCCCTCCCATAATCATCTTTTAAATATGTCCCTTATATCTACCATTTCAGCTACGTTCATTTCATTTCAAAATGACTGCATGCAACTTAGTGAGAACTACAAAAACAACTTAAAATAATATCTAAACATTTAAGATTCACTAACAGAAACTAATACATAATTCATATACTTAACAGTAGCATCAAATAAAAAAACTGGTGTGGAGGGAAGTATTTGGAGGAGGAACTCTCTCAATAGTTACAAAGCTAATCATGGAGAGAGACCACTCCCTGCAGGAGAGTGCAGCACCATTGAGAGGACATCATATATTTGTTGTCAACTGCATTAATTGGATAGGGAGAATTTCTCTGAGAGCCTAGAGCTGGAAGAGTTCAGTTTGGAAATGGTTTCATTATGTCAATCCCCAAAATATTTCTTAGGCAACAATGTTAATTGCAATGAAGTCTGTTTGTTATGTATCAATGAATACAGAGCAATACAGATTGTTTTTTAGTACAAAATTAATCTTGTAACTCCTATATAGGTCAGTAATTTATTATGCTTTTAATGAGTGTTTCTGCTTTCCTCCTATTCTCAATGATTGCTTCTTTGGCAGTTATTCCTTTCCTTTGTAGTTCTCTTTTAAATGTTTTGCAAAATAGCGTTACCTGCTACTAATGAATAAGTGATTTAAGCTGACTAACAGAAAAGTTCAACATTCTGCTCATCTTTAAGGAAGCACAAACAATAATGCACATAACGTTGCTCTCAATGGTGTTGAAACTTCCAAAGTTCTCCTAATTTAATGCCAGTCAATGCTTGGGGTTCATCTGGAAAGCGATACCTTGACAAGTATTGCAGCACAACACTAACCAAATGTAGAGTTTCCACAGAGATATGCTAGAGAAAATGTTTACTGACTCTATCTGCAACAAATTTGTTTCATTGAGTGGAAATGTGAGCAATAATGTTCTGGCTTCACATTACTTTTGCTAAAAATTGACCGAGAGGCATGGTTGAATTCTCCCAAAGAGATCAACCATGCCTCTCCTAATCTATCAAACCTATTGTACATACTTTGCAGATAATCTGAAAAAACATCATTTATTTCAAGCGTTTGAGCAGCTTTCCTTGTTGCAATACAAAGTTGCTGCAGATGCATGTCAGATTTTGCATGAAATGACTTCTGATATCGAGAGACAGGATGATTTGCGTTCATGTGCAGAGGCAATCAGTCAGAGTTTTCCACTTCATCTGCAACTCAGTACTTGAAAAGGCAAATCAGTGCGCTTTGTCATAAAGTTTCGTTGATAGACTAGGCTTATTTAGGACATCATTGATTCAATGGTTGAAAGCACGCAGCCAAAAAATTACGCTACCTCAGTTTCAATGTCTCTTGTTTGATAAAATGTCCTGTATCTTGTTTGAAACCATCTTCATAAAAAAATCTCACAGATTCTCACGACCTGCAGTGATCACAAACCCTCATTACAAAATTTTTCAGTAAAACTAACACCCCAAATTCTGTGAAATGCACTCACAGGTTGTTTTTGCTGCTCAACCAACATCGAAAAGTTAAAACAATAAGCTATTGTTCGCTTCCAGAGACTAGTGCATTCCTGTGACTATGGTCTGAGTTAAGTGCATTACCGCTAGGCCACAGCTGCTCTGGGATATTTAATAGGTCTGGTGCTTTAAATAAAGGAGGAGGATGTGAATGGAAAAGAAATGTATTTAGCGTGGTGTCTGGATAAGAACCGTGGGTAGAAATGTTAGAAGAAAACTCATGCCTAGTACATGGTTGCTACTGTTATTTCGAGACAAAATCCTCTGATTGTCCCTGATATTTCTCGTGAAATGCTACTCACTTTTCCCTGATATTACTATCATTTCTTTCGAGAAATGTGGCATCTGGGAGAGCCTTGACCCTACTTTCTGCAATTCAAACTTTTGGCTCAATAAATCGCTGAACTGCACTTCAAAATGACTGCATAGCAGAAAATGGTATAAAGAAAGGGAAAACTTGGCAAGTGTCAAACTCAATTGGATGTGTGGAGTATAGAGAAAGTCGCCACTCTAAAAATGAAACAATAGTAACTTTAAAACTTTCCTGACCTTCCTTGATTGCTCAAAACATCTTTCATTTTTCCTGATTGAAAATAAAATTTGCTGGTTTTCGCTGAATTCCCTGATTTGGTGACAAACGTGTGGTATACATACTATCCTATTACAAACTAACTGGCTCTTACTAACGTATTTACGGAGCACAAAAATTGAACGATATTTAATGATAGTAAATTATTTTATAAATTTCTGACTAGTTAGTAATTGCTGTTGCTATTAAAACGGCTCTTGGTCGTCTGGAGCACATGTGGTGCTTGGAGATATAAATGATTTTAATAAACGCGGTGTCTGGGAAAAGAGCGTTATGGGTGCAAAATTCCTGAGAAATAATCGTTGTGACGCCACGTCTACTCGAGACTCGAGGAGCTGATAGTGATCAGTAAGAACTCAAGGGAAGGGCTTCATAGATTATGCAAAAGGCATTAAAATTTAGAATTTGATAGATTATTGACAAAAAGGCCTACCAGTAAATGGATCTTGGAATGCATTGAGTTGAGGATCGGATGATGGTACACTAGATCCTGGTACGTATCTTGAGCCTCCTGTTAAGTAGAAACAGAAAGCGTGCTTTTCTAATTAATTTCACACAACATAGAATTTTAAAATTAATAATTAGAATGTGTTCTAATACCGTCGAAATATTACTCAATGCAATCATCAAAGCAAGTAATTGCTAGTAAAAACCTTAAGTTGATTAATTTTGGCGAGGACTAATTTCTGCGAGTACAAAAAAAATCACATTTCGTAGGAACTAATTTTCGCGAATCGGCCATTTACAAATTTTTCGTGAATCGGTCATTTTCAAATTTTTCGCGAGGACTTATTTTTACGAGTCATAAATTTTCAGAATTCAAAAAATAATCAAAAACCTAAATCAAAAGCGTACAAAGATATTCAATTCTTCAAAAAATGACGAACAAAATGAAAAAGCAGGGTTTTTCAAAACTTTCGCGAGATTGTTTTGCGAACCATCCCTTTTCGATTTTTTCGCGAGTATTAATTTTCACGAATTAGCTCTTTTATGAAATATTTGCGAACTTGCCCAAACTTTGCGAAAATTAATCCACTTAAAGTATGAAAAGACCTAATGAAAAATTCTAACGGAGCATTCTCAGAACTAAAAATAAAATCATGAAAGAAGCTGCATTAAGATACCAGCTTAGATCGCACCTATGAGATGAAATGCCAACTCCTGCTAATACTAATGGATCATATTCAGTAATGAAGAGTTTTCCATGACAAGGGTTGTACGCAAAGCATACTCAAAATTATCACAAATCAGCCTGTGCCTTCTTACTCTTGGTTGCTCAATAGACGGACCCTCTCCCGCTAATTGATTTTTCAAACATTTTCCACCCAGGATATTCATATTCCAATTAATTTTTGCAAGTAAGATGTCACCCAAGGAAATTTTAGTGGAGAAGATTCGGCCTGCAATTAACAAGCATGGTAGGAAAAGTACGCTGATCGTGTGTGTTGCATGGCTCTGCGTTGTTTCATTCTTTGAATTTGACAATAATACTTTGATATAGATTTGTGATAAGAAACCACAGCCTTTTCTACAACGTTTTTGGTCATTTTATAACCCCCCACTTATTCCTACCCCTTGCTAATAAGGCATTGGGGATTTTTCCAACCCCTGACTATTCCAACCCTCCGTCTACGTGGTAACCAAGAGTAACCATGAATAGCATTCATGAAATTTAAGAAAAGAGACACAATTCCCATGAGATCTGTTAGCTCAATATGAATAACAGGATACACTTAAGTGTAGATAAAGCAAATTCTGCGAACATCTTACCGGTAAAAGGATCTGAAAAATTCGACTGAGGCTGGCCAAGAGTTACGCCTTCAGTGTTCTTCGTTATGAAATTTGCAACTTGATCTAAAAACATTGGACTCAGCTCGTTTTCCTCAAGAAATTTATGAGCTGCCATCCAAGGGTCATCTGAAATTACAAAAGAAATATGTGATTAGGTAAGTGACAATAAGGATACACAATAATGCCACAAGTGAACCTAAAAACAAAAGCTTTGATAGCAAATTATCTCAAAAATGCCATTTTTGCTAGGGACAAATGTTGCATCTTTCTCAAAAGATTGCATGAGGAAATGGACCTTAATATTCAACAAGACTTCAGACCAAAAAAAATCCAAAAAATGTTTCCTTTTCTTCGTTCCCTGAACAATAAGAAGCAAAGCGACATGGTCAACACAAAAGAAATTCTCTAGTGATTGCCGTCAGTGACTATATCCACATGTTTCAAATTAAAGTCAAAAATTTTAATTTAAAGGAAAAATCCCATTTAAGAGTTGCAATTTGGTGCGCAAGCACGGTTGAAAAGCTGGAAAATTGACAATAACTCACCAGTTACATTGAATGGCAGTTTCAGTGGTGGTATCCCTTCTTGGATATCAACATCGAACACATAATCGTACTCCTAGAAGACGAAAAATTACTTATTCAAAATATCAGAGTTCTTTTAACTCCAGTAATGCTTGGACTCATGTCACCAGTGAAACATTTACGCAAAGAACAGGGTTCTTGTTCGTCTATGTAATGGTTAATAAATTTAAAGCATAGCTGAAAAAGCAAACAAGCACTTCAAGTAAAATCCGAAAGTTGAAGGCGCTTGCTTCAAGGAAGCTGACAAACTATTCACCTTTAAAGAACTACAAACCAAGCTTCATTAAAAGTATTTTGTATCTGTGAGCGCAGATATGAGGCGAAATTTGCCTGCACAACACACCTATTGTAATAGATAGTCCGATAAAAATCTCGATTAAAATGCCAACAGAATTTGAAGTGTGTAATTTTGTGCCTGTGAGCAGTGTTCACACGCTTGCGCAGATTAATGAGTTCTGGAATGGAACAGTAGTATTCCACATGAGGAAAACCGAAAGCCTCACTAACATCAACAAACACAGCTTGCAAAGCATACAAAGAAAATTCACATGTGAAAAGGAGATCAGTGAACATCAGATCACTAACCAACAAGAAGCAATTCTCAGAAGTTACTTATTTAACATAGTGGCTGTAGTCTAATAAAACAAAGCCACATCATTATAAAGGTTTGTGCTAACGGCATGTTGCTCAAAGCACGAAAAAAGATAAGATGTCGCAACTACAGAGCAAAGGGTAGGAAAAAGGAGAAGTCTTGCCAAAGATACTCATTTCCATTGCTATCGCTATTTTAAATAATGTGCAGTTAAAAAGCATGTTTCTATACGTTACCTGGCCATTATACATCTTCTTGTTGGCAGATCTTGAACTCCCTTCGGTTCCAGCAGCCCCAACAACTTCCCCAACCTTCAGATAAAACGTTTTTGAGGTCTCTAACAAAACGCACAGAAAATTCAATAAAATTTAGATCGCCAATGCTCTAAGAGAAAACGCCATAGAAGAGTTGGTCTACCCAGTTAAATCCTTTTCTTTCGGGGTCAAGCATTACAAAATCTATGCATGCTAGATTCAATGGCAACTGTAATTGATCTGTGTTTGAGGTTGGTAAATAACATAAATGGTAAAATGGCGAATGAATTCAACAAGAGGTCACTAAAGCCTAAGGCAATAGAAGCAGGGGATCTTTTAAGGATTTTTGACTGGTAGGGGATAAACTCATATGGGGCCATTAGGTATGCAAAATTTCTGGTCAACACGCTACAATAAACAAAGGGGTACATGCAAAATGCTTTGTCCTCCATACCAGCATACGGCCAAGTCAGAAGGACCCACTAATGGTGGGGCAAACCAAAGATCTTAATGATGAGTGGTGAGGGAGACAATGGGGCATGGTGGGATGGTTGCCCCACCAGCCAGTATGCTAAAATATCCCCTGAGTAAAAGATTCCTGTAGGTCCACTCCTTGCTGCGGTACTTGATTGATAATCAATGAATTGTTGACTGACTAATTGATACTGATTGGATCAGCAATAGAGAATGTCAAAGGACAGTTACTATAAGCTATTCAAAAAATAGAATATAGAATGCAACTGTACCTTTTGCCATCTTTGCTGAGTCAAATCCCACTAAAGCAAGCAAAAAGATAACAATCCCGATAAACAAAATGACTTTTGTAAACACAAAAATATACCACTTACAAAGATACTCGTTTTGAATGTGAGCATTTTAGCTTTGCAGTAACAATCCTATGCACAAATAAACATTGACTATATTGAGCATTTACTCATCAAAACCTCGCAACCTTACTTTGCTATTGAGCAACTTCTATAAAAGCATGGCAATAAAAGGAAACCTCAAATCCTTAAGCTGGAAAATAAGCAAAACACCAAAAGCACAAACAAAAAGAGGGGTAGATTTCAAGAGGATACACATTTTTTATAAGAAAAATGGTTATAAAAAAATTAGGCTCAAATGGCCAAAATCTTTCTTGGCCAAATATTGATATTTTGTCATTATTACATTCATAATGATTAAGATAGAATTCAAATTCAAGTATACAAGGTTAACAAAGAAAGAGTAACTCATTCTAGCCAGTTCATTTCATCAAAAGCTACTTTTAATGGGGAAAAATAAATGCCTACTATGTAAGTTGTTTGTTGCTTAAAAATTTTTTCCGAAAAATATCTTTTTACTACCTACTACAAGAATTTCACGTCGAGATTTGATTTGTCTTACCTGATAAGCCTCAACAATGCCACCTTGTTTTACCAATTTAGTTTGCCCATCCCTAACTCCTGCAAAGCAAAACAACTAAAGAATTGCTTCTCCACAACCAATGATAACCAGCCATCAATTTTTTGCACATCTGAGTCAAGAGCATCATATTCTATCAAAAATGCTTACTTTTGATAACCTATTGTTTTGAAAACTGTTTTATAGAGCCTATGCTGAATATCTAAAGTGACAACTGGGTATCATGATGAGTGGGCAGAAATTAGTAAACTGGTAGCATTAAAATTTCGGAATTGTCATCACATTATTCACATAAGAAAATGATAAATCAGAATCAGAGATCACATAAGAAATCAGAGTATATGCAAATTCACTTTAACAGCTAAGAAACTACCTGGTGTTAAAAGAGCTTCTGGGCCAGGAAGTTCATCTTTCTTTATTTCCCCAAGATCAAGACTATATTATGACAAGAGAAATGTCATTAAGAAATGACAGAGGCAAGTATCATTGTACTACGCTCAAGAATTCCTACTGTAAAATATAGGCCAGTGCAAACGCTAACTACTATCAAAACCAACATGCTATTTCAGATCACAGCACGAAAAAGCGTTTTTTTCGTCCGACACTCATCAGAGTATGAAAACGTCGGATAATGACCTAAAGGTAAACCTAAATATATATCCAGATGCAGTTAATGTGTTAGGATGCGTCTAATTGGCCCCAAGTGTGACCAATTAGGACCTATCAACATAGTTTACCCATAGTCACACTTGGGGCCAATTAGACGCATCCTAACACATTAACTGCATCTGGATATATATTTAGGTTTACCTTTAGGTCATTATCCGACGTTTTCATACTCTGATGAGTGTCGGACGAAAAAAGCTTTCAGTATGTCAAAATTATGTTTCCGCTTTTTCGTGCTGTGGTAAATTTCTGTAGTATCAACAGACTATTTCAGATCAATAAAGCTTCCATTGCAGCATAATATGCAACATTTTGAAAAGGAATAAAAACGAACATACCAGATTATCAAAGCAGAGACATTCCTACATTCAACTGTTACACTACAGAAAGTGAAAAATATACACAAATTTGGTGATTTACTTCGAAGCAGCAGGAATGGCCTGGTTAGCAACTTCATCCTCAAATTCCTAGAAATTAAATTCACACTGACAGAACAAGTAGATGTATTTAACAAAAAGATGCCAGATCAGATGGAATCTGATTCTCATCAGCTTCTGGTGAATGTGTAAGTAGAAGTAGTGGAGGCAGTACACCCATTTGCAAAACTGACTACACATGTACAAATTCATTCAATATAAGCAAATTTTTAACTATACAAACGTATTGGATGCTACTTAGCCACAAATACTGAAAATACAACTAGAGAGATGTAAAGGGCAGTCAAATTTAAAAGCAATACATTGGTTATTTGACAACTTCTACCTTAAAAGGCAAGGGGATGGTGGTTCAGTTATGGATATGCAAAATTTACACAACATTAGCGAAATATATCATTCGTGGGCAGAAATCTAAACTTTTTTCAAAAATAATGCTGTTAATTCAACTTGGGGGATCCCTGTCACTGAATAATAATCCTGAATGCAAATCTGGATAGCAAGGTGTCTTAAGGCTTTGACACTACACTTTCAACAAAGTTCTGATTGTTGAGCATGGGAATATTACATTTTAAAGTGCATAAGAAGATATAGCTATAGGTAAAACAATAACTCTTGCATAACCAGCTGATATTTTACACTATGGGAAATTTCTAAAACAAACACCAGATGAAAAATGCTAGAGATTGCTGGCACTAATTTGATGAAAATGTGAGATTGATTGATTTGGTCTATCTTGATCTGTAATTAGTCAACCATAACTAACCAGCATGATGCATCATAATAGGCTAAAAACCAAGCTGTTTATACCATATGATGCAAGAACAAAATGAAAAAGGTCAAAGATGATTTAAGAGTCATCGGACAATTGCCAGAAAAAGCCACAAAAACTTGATCCATTGGCTGTATGTTAAAGATAGTAAAGGAATTCATTAACATCAAAGTTGATTAACTTGGTATCAGATATCATATAGAGATTAAGAACAGTATCCTACCTTCAGAACATCAGCAGGTGCAAAGCGCTCTTCCACAGATGTGAAAACTCGTGTCACACCATCACTATGGGAGCAAAAGACACAAGTTTTTACTTTACAAACAACAAGTGTTGCTTCCTTTGCAAAATCAATGGCTTTCATTTGTAGGTGAACAAAGATACATGTAATTTCTAACTTCTATATGCATCTAAAAGCATGCTGTTTCTAATAAATGTGAATAGGATAGAACAGTGGCAAAAAAATTTGGTTTGTTGAAATGATATTTCTAGATAGAGCAAAGCTAAAAAGGAAGCTGTCAGTTTTCCTAATTAGACTACATTTGCTTAGTACTTAAGTTCTAGAGTGCCAAGTATCACGACAGTCAAGGCAGGTTTATCTGTATTTAAGACGGAATGACTAACTGTGCTAAGACAAAGACAAAGGGTTTTGGCAAGAAGTTGCAACTGAATGAAAACAAAGTGTTGGATGCTAACAACAAATTCATTACATGTGTTTTTTATGATTTTGGCTGCCTACCTTGAGCCTACAATAATGTCACCATTTTTGAGACAGCCTACAGACCAAACAGAAGTGCAAGGCATCACAATTGTTTGCTCACAAGTACCATCTACATAAAAGATAAAACAGATTCAGTCATTAACAATAATAGACCCCAGATATGACATTGCATGACAAAGCTTGGGTAAGCATAACCAAAGAATATGTTGTAAGAAATGGGCGCTAGCCTTGGCAAACAAAACATTCAAAAATATAGCTTAAGTTTGTAACTTTTAAAAAAAGCTATCAAATATGGTCCTTTCCATGTTTTCAAAGGCACGAAATAGTTATCACAAGTGACAACATCATATATCTCCTCTCTCAAGCCATTTACAACTTTCCGCTCTCAACTCTGAGCAAGACACTGGAATTTGCACACAAGCAACCCAGATAGATAGTAAATACAATATTCCTTAATAAATACATGGAAAAAGACCAGCTCAACTAGCATGCCACAAAATGCAACTAAATGCTATGGAAATCAATAGTGATACACCAGATCATTTGGTGAAAAGCTTGCCATTAGTGGGAACATTTCCTATGCAAATTGGCCTAGGAGGGCAATCTCAAAAAGTCTTCTTTGCATTACACTTCCCAAAGCTTTGATATCATACTTTCTCTATCTTTGTTGTCAAAGTGGGTATGTTATGATTACAGAATAGCAGTAATTAAATCAACATGTCCAGAATAAAGGCAAATGGTAATATAGAAAAGGTCAATACTCTAGATCAGGGTTGTCCAACGCGTGGCCCGCCATGTTGTCTGGTGTGGCCCGTGTTGAGATTAAAGCTGTTAAAAAATTACATGGAGGTAAAAATTTTGATGCAATTACAAAATTACATTTCAATTATTTCGGTTCATATTCTATAACAATTTCCATCTTAATGATATGTATTATATAAGTGGCCCTCTGTCAATGACCTAAATATGAAAATGGCCCTCTGAGAAAAAAGGTTGGACAACCCTGCTCTAGATTTCTGAAATCAAATGAAAATGGCTTTTTGAGTTTGGTTTATAGCTTTCGTGCAATGTGCATCAGCATGTGTTGATGCTATAACAATCCTAACTAAATTAGTCATGACAATTTGTGTGGCTAACACTTCACATCCACTTTATACTGCAAGGGAGGTCAGTTGCCAATGCAAATAGGTCTACAAGGGTTCTGCAAAGGTGAGGGTGATTATATGTATAAAACAAAAGAGTCTAAGTTACACCATACCTCTCCAAATTCTAACTGTTCTGTCTTCTCCGCAGCTAACAAATGATGCTTCTTCTATTGTTAGAGCAGTGATACTAAAACAAAAATGCAATAATGCTGATTGAAAATAGATAAGCTAACTGTACTAAAAAGAGCTATTTTCCTTTGTGCCTCCATAATGAAAAGCTACTCTGAATTCTTTCTCTAAATTGAACTAAAAATATGAGTATGCAATGAAATGTACTATTGAGATGCAAACTGAATAACAAACTGCTGAAAACTATTTTCCACAAAACAGTGAAATACATCATGCTAATGTTTTAGCAACCAAAGTTCATAACATGATATAGTCCTTCAAATAATGGAAGATATATGCTGAATTGTGAACAAGGTGCTGCACAAGCACTTCACATCTTTTATAAGAAAACCACTGTTTTGTCTGAACCTCTATTTTCTTAACTTCTCACGAAACTGAGCCTGAGATTTTCTTACGATTTTCTAAACTCTCTCCTAACCTTTATTGGAAAAAATAGTTAGGATGGGCTAGCCCTTCTTTTTCAGCCTTGTAAACTTGAATTTTAAGTCTTCCTTTAACATGTTGAATGCAAAAATGACATAATATTAATATTTAGTAAGTAAAAAACTGAACTTTGGAAAATGAATCCTTGTGATTTACTAAAGGTCTTTTTCAATTTAAAACTTTTTTCATATAAAAAATGTGTACAGTCCTTCAGGAAATACACTCAATAACTTTAAAAAGCATCATTAACAGAGTGAAAATTATTTTATAGTTGTAGACAGCAATAAAATACCTGTATATGTAATTTGTGTGTCCACTATAAATCTGCAAACAGTCACCACTAGTACTCCATCTTCTAATGTCACTGAAAAATTATTAAAACAGATCTACTAACAATATCTTATAAATGTGATGGCATCCAAAACTTGTACGCATGTGCTTTAGGAAGGAAATTCTCAGGCACCATTTGGGCTATCAAAGCACACTTCATGCACTCTATATGTGCTATTTGCAGAGAGTTTACTTCACTGGGCAAATTGACAAGTCCTGCACAAGAAAAATGCTTGTAAAAATTCAGGAATAATGTTAAAATGATTATTGTGGTAGACCAGGAAAGAATCATCACTCTTCATGGGATTGTATTGCCAAAAGTGCCACGTTATCAACTTTGGGCATATTTTATGATATGGATGAGCTTGAGGCTGACATTCTCACTAATGGCAAATAAAAATTTGAATCTGCAAATTTACCCAGTGTATAATGTTCTTTTTGAATTTTTTTATTATCTTAAAATTCTAGATTAAATTCTGACATTGCATATAAATATATAAGGAAAAGTGAAACATTTGAGATCTAAGATCATTACCAATCATTTGAACAAGAAAGAAACTCAAAAGCAGCTATAACTGCTAATCCCCTAACACAATCAGTATGTCCAGTTAGAGTTTTATGGAGTTTGCCAGCTTTCCAAAGTTTTATTGTTTTGTCAGCAGATCCTGTAACGATGAACGAAATATGAACGACTGAACTGGTGCAACTCAAAAAACCAACCTAATGCCTTAGAAACCAGTTGCAAACAAAGCATAATTCTAAAACAACCCACTTTCAACCACACCAAATGAGCAATCATTTTATTGCTAATATCAAAAGTGCTTTTGTAGTGGAGGAGAGTTTTTCTAGGAAATTCATAGTAAATATACAACACAGTAAACTATGTATAACACAGTAAACATATTCATTTTGCTAAACCAAAATGAAGCAAAAAATCTTTTTGAAATGGCAAATAACAACTACACCTGTTATCATTAATCCTAGCTCTGGCATCATGTCAACAGCCCATATTGCAGCTGAGTGACCACTAAGCTTCATAACACACTGTCCATTAACCCAAATATTTGCTGTCCTTTAATGAAAATTATACATAAGAAGGACATAAGATACTAAAATAAGTAATAAAGTATAAGCATAAGGAATCAATTTCAATGTTTCAAAGTATGGTTATCCCATTCATGAGCATTCATTCTGGTATGCAATTACTCCTTGAATCCACTTTTTCTTTATAATGCAATCTTCTTATATATTTGCAGAGGATATCATTGAAATGTGCCACATAATAGCAATGTTGACCTTTATCAATCGTTGTTACTAACTTTCTAGTTATGCCTTATTTAAAATTTAAAGACCTTGAAAGCTAGTTTACAAGATTAGATCTCACATAAAGCACCCTTAATGCTTTCAAAAAATTTTCCAACCCCTCCCCTACTTGTATTAAGGCCCCAGTTTATTAACAATTATTGATTTTTCTAGGAGAACCCTACAAAAAAGTTAGTGCTGTGGTTGAGTTGCCTAAATAATGAATGAGATATGTATGAGGAAATATTCTAAAAAATAATTTTTTGCAATGATGTTCATGAAGGTTTTTGTACTAATGGCATAGTTAACCCAAAACTTCCAAGTCCAGCTTATTCCAGCCCCCTGTATATGTGGCACCTAAGAATATTGAAAAAGAAACAGCCAAAGAGCATTGGAGAGAGTTAAAAAAGTTTGAGAGTTGAAAGCAAGAGAGTGAGTGCAAGTGAGTGAATAAATGATTAAAGGAGTGAATGAATGAATGATTGAAGGAGTGAGCAGGTTAGTGTGCAAATGAGTGAGTGAATAAGTGAGTAAAGAGAAATGGAAAACTTCTGCAAATTAAGACACTGCTAGAGATGTCAGTCGCATCATGTGATCCATTTGTGCGGCGAGGTTTTGGGAAATTTTACCGCATTTTGGCCACACTGCGTGAGTTCTCCAACTTGAACACTGTGTATACTGCATGGCAGTTTCACCACTATTGATGAGCTTTTACAACAGAAAAAGAATTTTGGAAAGTTATTAGTTTGAAGCATAGTTTTCAGATGGTAAGTTTAGTGATGTTCCTATTAGGAATTCAAATAGCTTAAGCTTAGGTGGGCCTAATCTCCACGATTTTTTATAAGAAAAGAGTACTCTAAGAAGCTGTGCAATATTAATTTGTCTAAAAAAGCACATTGAATTGCTTCCACTTGTTAATTAGTATGATTTTGTTTAGAAAAGATTGCAACTTGTCATTTTGATTTGTTTGGACATCTTTCATAACACTTGACCTTCAAACAATAAAGTGAGCTTCAATCTTGAAAGTACGAAAATATTTACGAAACTTTCATAGTGCTAGAATCTTATAATTTTTACAACAAATTAAGAGACTTTTAGTACTAGGTGCCTGTCCAAGTTATAAAAAGAATGTGTAAGTCTGTTATACTCCCACACAGATATCCAATTCATACCCAAATACAGGATTGTATTTGGGTTTGGATTGGCTTTTTTAGTACACATTGATAATTTAGCAGTATGGCCACAGACTTGACTCCTGCCATAGTTGAAGCAAAGTTACGCTTGAAAGAGTTTGCTATTATTGCAAAGAATGGGATTTCAGAAGTTTGGTTAAGTATGGGTGTTGTTACAAAAGATGGCGAAGATTTGCCATATGTTACTTGTAAAAGGTGCTTTAAAACATTTCGATTTTTAAGCCATAAAACAGGAACTAGCTTTGCAATCTATTCATTTGTTGATCACTCCCTAGCGCAGGCATTTAGTAGTATGGAGAATTATTCACATGGGTATTGCCTTGTCCAATCAGAACTTTGAAGAATAAGAAACTACGCTTAGTGCATTAAAAAGTGCTTCATTTCAGGGGCACAAAAGGCAGTTTCTGGTGGGTTGGAGTGCTGTGCAGTCGCGGACAGGGAAATAGGTGACAAATGCAGTCGTGGTGCAGACAGCAGACATAAATTGTTGATGTGGTGTGGACAGAGGGCACAAAATTGCTATCCGTGCCATCTCTAGACACTGCTTCATAAAAATAATCAAATTTTAATCCCAGACAAAGTTGGGGTTGAGTCCTTTCAAGGATGGGAAAAATAGCATGAAACATACTTATCCCAAGAGCCTGATAGAAGAGTCCCAAACTTTCCACTAGCAAGTGAACTTATAGCTCCAGTATGGCCTTCCAGTTTGTAAATGGGATCTATAACAACAGGAGAAAAAACCCAATAACATAAAAACTTACTTTGCAGAATAGAAGCAATCAATTAAATTTATATAGCATCAATAATAAGCATCAGAAATGCAAGTAAAATGTTTACCTTTCTTTTTCACTGTATCATCAAAAGACACATTTTTGCTTTTTATATTAAAAAACCTTTAAATTAATTGACTTCTATTTCACATTATTTCACTGCAATTTACATTGCACAACAGGGAGTAATTAACTTTTTCTATATAGGTATACACACATAGAGTATGACTAATATGCATCCAGAAGATGATTGAAGAATCAGTCAACAACATACCGTTCAAAATGCAATCTGCTTTTGTCTTTCTCAAATTCTTATCAAGTTCATTATAATATAGTATTACAAAAAACATGAATCATATTCAAAGATGTGGGTTTAGTATTTATACCAAGTGAATCCAAGGAGAACACAAGTATTAAGTTATCATGACCACCAGTTGCAACAAGACCTAAGAAAAATGAATTGGTCAGTTACATTAGAAAAGTTCAATTAACTACAGAAAGGGCAAGCAAAAAAGAGCATGGAAGATTGTAGTATATCAACTCCAGCTAATCCTAAGACAGTCTCATTCTCATATTCTGGAAAAGCTATGAGCATTGAGGCTTAGGCAAAAAACTGCTTCTTGAAAACATGAAGCAGAAACCTTTTGCCTACAATTTAGAGGCAAGTAAGAATAAAGAGCAATGTTCCAAGCTCTTGTCTGCTTGTATACCAATCCTTAAGAGGCTACAGTCCTTTCATGCTACATTGGAATTTCTGCCTTGTGCATTGGACTTCTCCCCCATTTTTTGATGAATACCTCCATTAGATTAGTTTTGAATTTTCTTATTTAAGTATGAAATGGACATATTCAGGAATCTTATGAAGACCTTGCAAACTTATTTTAATTTTGCAAGTACATGTTTTCTTTATAAGAAACAAACTCTCTGGCTTCAGCCTCAATGTTTCTAAATATTTTGCAAAATCCAGCCTTAAATGTTTCCTAAATTTAAAGACTTCCAATGACAACAACAACCAAGATTGGGCAATTGTGAAGCAAGAAAATGGATGCTCAGCTTTTGTGAAGCATGTAATGGATGCTCATTCTATTTTCTTGTTAGTTCGATAAAAAATTAACTAGTAAAAACAGTTTTTGCAAGTTATTACTTGAAAATCAGCCTGCCTATGTTTCACAAATTTTTCTTCATTTTTGCATGTTTCTTATAGACATGTTTCTTATAACAAAATGCGTATTAGTTCTGAGCTCCACTCTAGTTTGGAGGGTCAACTGCATTCATGCCTTTTTAAAGAAACATTTACTATGGGGGCAAATCCCTTGAAGGGAATGTGCTAGTTCAAAAATCAAAGAAAGAATTTGAGGACTGGGAGCACTCTTTGGTGAAAAATCCCTTCAATTCTCGTAGCATTTTCTAATTGGAAATTCAAGTGTGTCATATTTGAATCATAACCTTAGCAAAGTCCATTTATCAGCTCTAGTAGCAAGCAGCTTAATGTCTCCAGTTGCTATAACATGCAAAAGAAAAGGGATCTGGGGGCAGTGCCCCCAAGAAAACTTTAGAATCAATGCTTTATACTTTTGCTTACATATCCCAATATCATGCATGCTATTAGCGTCTGAATCCTTCATGATGGCTTAGAAGACATTCCCATATTTCATATTTATCACTTACAGTCACAATTTGAGCCACAGTTGATTTATTCAAAGGTGGCTTCTTCAGTTCTATTGTACAGCTTTTGGAAAAGAGGGATAATTTCAGGGGGCAAAACTTCATTCACTTGTGGGAAATTTCGAGATTTGGGGGGCATTTTCCCCCAAGTTTGTATGTTAAAAAAGGCCCTGATTGCATTTCCATGTTTTCATGTAACCCTACTCAATAAACACAAACAAGTCAATCTAGTGACCCTGATTTTCATTCAACCCGGCGCCAACCACTGATCGCAGAGTGTACCAACGGCACAACTTATTCTAATGGTTGATTGTTCTGTCCGTTTATTCAGTGTAGACAATTAGATCTGGAATAGGCTTTTGGCCTAAACAGAATTTCGTTGTGTATTAATGGACTATGTGCTTTACTCTCAACCACCCATTACTCTCAGCCGCGCAAAATCTTATTCAAGCTACTTCCAGCCGCGCAGTTTCTAGGCCACGAAACAAATCCACGGCGCATTACTCAAAGTTTCCAATCTGGCTTGCATGCATACTTCCGGAGAATGAAATGAAACCAAAATACCTTGAGGGTGTTGTTCTGATGCTCCAATGGTCGTTACTGCTGAAATATATCGAGTATGGCCACTAAAAATATGTCCCTCAACAAACTGATTTGTTGCTTCTGCCTGAACCCAAAGTCTGCATGTTTGGTCCCTCGAAGCAGTTAGTATCCCTCCTTCTGGATGAATTGCTGGGCAAACAGCCCGAACATCTGATTCATGCCCTCTGATAACACTACGCAACTTAAATGGCATTTTTTGAATCAGCTTCCCACCTCTCTCTATCCAAAGCTACTTTTTAAGCATAAGTGCAAGACAGATCAGTAGGCCATCCTTTTCTAGCATGTTCAATTTGCCTCGTTGTCAAACATAGCTGCCAAACGCGTGGCCCGCCATGTTGTCTTGTGGCCCGCACTAAAAGTAAACTGGCTGCGAGCCTGCAAGGCATAAAACATTTGGGGCATGAACCCTGGGTTGGGGGTAGAGGGATAGGGTTTTGGAGCGAAGTCCGGAAAGATTTTCCTGTCTTCCCTGCAAACTCTAGGGGTACGCCCCTTGGCATAACTGAGAATACTATAGTCACAATAAATGCGTTAAAATTTGAAATTTTACAGTAAATTGTGCATATATCCAAGGTCAAAGGGCACAAAGCTAGATAAAGAGATGCTTGTATGTCAAAGTGCATTGTCCTTCTAAAAGTATCATGCTCGTTTTGTGTATTATCAACTGTTTGCAGTTAAATATTTATAACTTTTGAGAAAATTGAAGGGTCAACGAATGCCCACAAATAGTCCATTCATAGACTTTCTTTGCCACGGAAGTGTCTAAATTAATAATGTCTGTTTTTGCAGTGATTCTGAAGTTGCTGTACTGTATACTTTTGTTGTCCTCAAACCTACGCTCCCAGAACAACTGCATAACTGTAAAATCTGATAAAGGTTGCAAAGTATTCGAAAGAGAAGGCGCAAGTGTGTTTTTGACAACAGAAGTAAACTACAATGCATAGTTTGATAATGATTAATAAATTATATTTTAGTAACAAAAATAAATCTTGGAATAATTGTTAAATGATTATTATTAGTAATTAAAATAAAAACAGTATATCAAGATAGAAATACTGAAGAATCATTAGTTTTTGCCAAAAAAGCTTGGATGATGAGAATTCTACACTTCACAAAGGCTCTATTGCCATAGAAACCAACATATGTAATCTAATGGTACTTTTGGAGGGTAGCTAATGGCTATGTAAGCTATAAATCTTGATCAATTACTCTTTGACACCGAATAGCAGGGGGCCCCCGATTGTGGTTTTTTGAAAATTTCGCCAATTTATCAAGCACACACTCCCAACTAAGCAATTTTGAAGAAAATCTAATCCCCCCATTTTACAAAGCTAAAGTTTTCGAAGTTTCAAAAGGATGTGGAAACAAATACATTTAGCTTTGCGAACGTAAACCAATATCAATAAGCTATATATCTTACACTTAT
>WIPJ01034147.1:115812-133265 GCA_018155075.1 Cassiopea andromeda | reverse complement strand
CTTTTTAATGGTGCGCCGATACTGTCACTGGACATATCATCAACCCCTTTGGAGTACTGGTCAATTTCATTGTCAGAGATTTCGTGATTGAAGAATTTAGTGTTAACCAAATCGTCTGGGAATGAGTTTCGATCCTCAAGTCTATTCTCCGCATTTACAGCATCGGCAATTTTTTCCATGGTACTTTTGCTACTCTCCTTTACTTGATTAGCTATGTCATCTTGCTCGTCTGGCAAATCAAACATACTTGCATCTATGTGTTTACTCCCTTGTTTAAATTGAACATCATCATCTTTCATAATAGCTTTATTGATTTCCTTGAGCTGATCCATTGACATTGTATTATCAACGTTGGATACTTGCTTGGCGAAATTATTCTTCTCGTTTCTACTATCCTCATCAGAAATTTCACCAACATTGTCATCGTCTTTGGTATTAACGCTACCATCACTTTCATCATCATATCCCTGTAGCAAATCAGTATCATCTACACTCTCATCCCAACCTTCGAGCTCACCATTTTTCCTATGCAGTTTCTTGTTTTTACTTACCTTATGACTTGCGTGTGGCTTAACAACTTTTTCAAACCAATCTCCCGTTTGTGAGTCTGCATTTTTAGTGAAAAGTAAGATGTCGTTTGGCTCTACGACTTCCACCGCCTCGTCTTCATTTCCACCTCCATCTGCATCCGATACGAGGTCTGAAGAATCACCTATACCTTCATCGATCTCTTCTGGAACATCATCATGGACGTTACTTTCCTCGACACCAAGTTTCTTGACAGGGGCTTTTCTAGCAGTTCCTGTCATTAGCGATTTATTTGCACTCATTTTGGAAGCCAGTTGCTGCTTTCTGTCTTTAAATATATTGTTCTTTTCGTGCTTATTGCTTGTCCTTTCCTTCTCCGACAGCTGCTCATTCTTTCTGCCATCTCTAATCTGCTCACCATGTATCTTATTGCCATTCGATTGCTCCTTATTTGCAATATTTTCAACCCCTTTCTTATTTCCACCTTGCTTCTCTCCCGTATCTACCTCCTTTTTCAACTCTTGTTGTTTGTTGGTCTTTCCAGTGCTCGTAAAAAATTTGTGTCTTGATGTTGCATTCTTTACTCGTATAGAATCAACGCTCTTATCCAAATCATCTAGTATCTTAGCTAATGAATCCAAGCTCATTTCTTCATTCTCGTTATGTTCATTGTTAAAAGTTTCCAGAGCTTCTTTTTCTGCATCAATGTCTTGATTATCGTCTATGTCATAGGAAAGCGTAGAACTCACAGGTTTGTTCAAGCCAACTTCGGAATCTCCAAGCTCTTTGCTTACACTTTCGTTTATTAAATTGTTCTTTGCATCTGCTTGTTCTCCTACATCCATCCCATCCTCATCACCGCCAACCTCTTCATTGCCTTCCTTGTCAACTGTCATTGTAACAATTGAACCATCTGGATCATCTTTCTCGACTTCTACCAAATCCCCGTTTTTATCAACATCGCTGAATATATTTACTGGTGTGAAATGACGGTCATTCTCTTCTTCTTTGAACTCACCAGAAGCAATTTCCTTATATGCATCTTCACTCTTATCAATACCTCTTCCTGACCCATTAGACAACGATTGCTCTTTACCCTCTTCACTCTTGTAATTATTCTTTGAGTTTGACTTACTTGCACTACCCAAATTTTCCTCATGCTTTTCTTTCTCGCTAGCCCCTTGCATTTTTGGTGAAGTCGCATTTTCATTTACTTTGCTATCGTTGACAGCTGCTTGTTTTGAAGCAACCGTCTTCTGATCCACAGAAGTAGACAAACTATTTGACAATCCCTTATAATTTGTTTCATTTTGTGCTGCAGTTTCAGCTCTACCATCACTGGTACTTGTGGATGTTTGAGTCGAAGAATTCTCACTGTTGTCATCCGGCTGTTTTTTCTTCTCCTTTGCCAAATTTTCTTCTATTAAATCTGTTTCGCCTTCATTTTTATTCTCGGAACCTCCATAGGTTTCCTGGAAACTAACCTCATCTGGTCTTTTGTCGTTAGTTTGAAACTGACTTAAAGATATAGAAGAAGCAGTTTTGTCCTCTTTGGACTCTTTTTGACTTACTTGTGTTGAAGATGATTTGCTATATGAATGAAAACTATCTAACATTATTGGCTGTGTTGGTCTTATATCATTGGAACTCAATAAATTGTCTTGTGCATTCTTTTTAAGATCATCTTCATTCTTAATCTCTTGATCAGGCTTTTTAAAATTTGCAGGATCATCACTATCGCTGTATTTTTTCTTGTTGTTCCAACTTTCATTGCTGTCAAGCTTCCTTAAATCTTCTTGATTCTCTTGTTCATTCTTTTTATTTTCTTTCTGGTCCATTTGCGATCCTTCCTTCGTTAGGCTTCTATCACCAGAACCCTCGTTAAGAGTAGTGCTATCATTTCCGTAATTCATCTTACTTTCATATTTCTCTACATTATTACTACCATTCAAGGCAGAGACACTTGATTCGCTCAAGCTTGTAGCTTCTTTGACTATATTCGATGTTTTGTCATTATCATCCTTGAAAATCCTCTCTTCTGTCTTCCCTCTATCAACTGTTTCATCCTTGTCTACAATATTAGCTAAGGTTTGTGAATCCATGAAGAATCCAGTATCAAAAGGATCCCCTCCTTTTTTAAAATTCTCTAGAATTGATGTTGGTTTATCTTTGGTTTCTGTAGCGATCGAGTGATCTTCCTTTTTTGTATTAGTATTATCGCTAGTCATTGTCTTATTCTCTTTAAATCCTTTATCCTTCGCATAATCCACACCAGCATCGCTTGAGCCAATGTCAGCATATGGGTCTCGTGAAGATTTTTCACGGGTTTCACCTCCAGTTTGTTCTTTCTTCTGTTCATCATCTTCCATAGCTGCATGATTTCTAGTATCATTTGCAGCAAATCCTCCCAATTTCTTTTCCTCTGTTATCAATGCTGAACCATCATGCGCTGAAGTGCTTTTTGTAGCATTTGATAGCTGAGTGCTCTGCTTCACTTTTGGTTGAGAATCTCCAGAACCTAATTCATCAGATAAATTTTCGGATCCGTATGATAGAGTCTTTTCTATTAAACTAGATTTATCTTGCTTTTCCTCCTTGATTTTTGTTTTTTGATCATCATTCAATTCACTCAAGCCTTCTTCCTTTCCTTTATCATTCACCATAGGCTTTTTCATAATTTGATCTATGTTCACAGGTGCTAATTTTTCTACGTTTATTGACAAAATAGCAGGCTTATCAGCGTCATTTTTACTAGTTAACATTTTTGCACCTTCTTTCTTTTGATTATTTGTACTTTCATCGTTCATTTTGTTATCAGATATCTTCAAAGGCTTTTTATTTTCAGGTGCGAATTTAACTTCATCTTCATTAATAAAATTGTGGTTGTTATTAGTATCCAGAGAGACTTCATCTTCCTTTTTTACTAGCTTGCTCTCTAAACTGCCCTTATTTGATATAGGATTATGTTCTGTTTCGTTCTGCTTTCCATCAAACTCTGAAGACATCTTGCTGTTGTTTTTCTTTGCTTGCTCATCATCTCCTAGCACTTTTTGCTTCTCATTATCGTCAAAATTTATCGTAACTTCATCTTCTTCCTTGATCTTTTTATCCCCTTCTTTATTATCCTTACTCTTATGTTCATCGTTATTGCTACTCTTATTAAAATATTCTTTATCTTCTTCTTCCTTCTCTACCTTTATTCTATCCTTGACCTTCTTATTTATTTCACTAGCAAATTCACTGCCCTTTTCGTCATTGGCAACAGTATTACCGTTAAAAACCTCTACCACCTCTTCGCCATCCTCTTCATTTCTGTTACTATGATGATTATGAGGGGAATGAAGCTCCTTAGCACCTGCTGAAATTTCTTCCATTCTCTTCTCTCCCTCAGAAATTCTTTCATCATCATTTACAATATTTGGATCAACAATATCACTCTCTACAATTTCTTGATTACCAAACTCATCCTCTGTTGCTACTGTCTTATGCTTCACAAGCGATTTCAAGCTTTGGTGGTCTTCACTTGGGGGGTTAATTTCATTCTTTCTCTTCTTGGAAGAATTATCTTTTTCTTCCTTGCTCATAAGTTCCAATGTCTCCTCATCATCTTTTACAACTTCTTCCCCTTCTTCTTCATTTGCAGGCACATCTTCAATTTCCTCTTCTTCCTCCAAACTAGCTTCTTTTGAAGTAGCCGTGTCTTTCCTTTCTAGAATGTTCTCTTTCTTTGTCCCAGTAACTACTGCTTTCACTTTCAGTTTGTAATCTCGCTTATCTAGTGGACTACTTCCTTTGTTCCTGCTGTCCTTATTAGCAGTCTCACTCTTCTTTGCTCTTGCCTCATGACCTTCATTGCCTTCACTAGCATAATCGACTAACTCTTCTTCATCATCTACATTATCAGTTATAGTATCAACCAAATTGAGGTCTTTGCTCCCCTCGGTATCCTTCTTCTGAGCCAGCTCATTGTCACCATGTTTTTCATAGCCCGCTGGGCATCCACTGCATTTCGTAATGCATTTGTTCTCTTTTGGAATTGCAATTCCACTCTTCTTGCAGATCGTCTGGCATTCGCATGAACGACGAAACCTTCCAACTGCTCTGTAATTCATCTTATCCTTTTTGGCTATTTTCCCCTTTAGTAGTTGATGCGGTTTCTCTTTCCTCATGCCTTTATGGGGCTCCCCTTTTGCATGTCTTCCTTTTATAATATGGTATCTCTTTCCATTACGAGACATTATTCCTTTTGATGACCTAGAAGCTATCCCAATGTATCCATGCTTGTTATCATTTGGTAATGGGATATTTGTCTTCATAAACAAAAGTTTCCTTTCTAACGTTTCATGAGAGGAATGTGCGCTTTCTTTGCCAACTCTCCTTGCTGCAATTTTCTGTTTTTTCCGAGACATATGTGACAACAGATGCTTTTTCACCGCTAAATTCTCTGAGGCTTTCCTTCTGAGGGAGTTAACATATGGTGAGATGATTTGGATCTTTAGCCCTTTCCTTCTTTTTTGTCCAATCTCTTTCTTTGAAGCAGTTACCTGGCCGTTCGGGTGAATAACAAATTGACCTTGAGATACAACAACGCCCTGGTTAGTTGATGGATTATTGTTGGTATTCCCATCATTCAAGCATTGTGTGCTACCCTGGCATGGCAAGCCTCCAGACTGCAACTGGTGAGTCAAAGGCTGTAGGTAGCTAACAGCACGCAAAGGGCTCTTCTCTGCAGAGGCTACTTGTCCTTCCGTTAAACTGCAGCATGCAGGATTGCAAGACTTCGTGCAGTTGTTTATACATGGTCTTTGGCAAACAACTACAGATTGGCCATTTGTCTGAGGTTGTGTTTGTGCTTGGCAACATTCTTGCGGACAATTGCCAGCACAGCGTCCACTACATGGAGCTGGACAAACAAGAATATTGATAGTTTGTGGTTGACTAGCCCCTGGAAGGTGGCTAGGCCGTTTTTGATGCACAACGTTTGGTATAATAGCTGCCTGGCCATTCAAAGAGTTGTGTAATTGTTGTCCATTTGCAGGAACAATCATGGTTGCCTTTGGGCCATCCATTTGGATAACAGATGGAATTATAATCTGGGAAGGCACCATAGGATGTTTGGTGTCATGCGTCACTGTTCCGTCATTTGTCGTCAATGTCGTTGTATCTGTATATTAAAAAGGAAATTCGTCTTGAAAGATTGTTCGGATTAGTTATTTAACAGTAATTAGGAATATGTTACAACATTAGACCAAGACTAGTAAAAGAATTGCATAGTTCTTAGCGTTTATAAGCCGCACATCATAAGCACTTCAAGAACTGTAGCTACACAGAAGAAAAAAGATCTTAAGAGAAAAGCTCTCTTTTTCTCTACTTGAAAGTGAAAAAACTTCTTAATTCCAATTTATTTTATATGTATATCCATTAATGCATATCTACATATAAAAATATACAAATACACGAACAAAAGCATATGCATGAGTATTTGTTCTGTTAAATTGTGCAGCAATTCAACCTATGTGATACAATGATATTGAAAATTGCATTAGATAGTACTCTCTGGATATAGAAGTATGTGAAAAGTCCTAATGAAAGTTTTTAAAGTTTAGATAGCGTTTGGGTACTGAGTACCATTCAACTCCAACTATTTTTGATCCTATCTATTAAATAAGGCTGCATTTCATTTTTACGCAATGTACGAAGTTAGTAGAATACATTACGTTGAACAAAGACACATACCTTAATATAAAGATGAGAGCTCTTTCAAGGCCCCAGTCTTCGCACATGTCCTTCTGTTAGAGCATTTACAGTCATGTCGATGGTATCACGTTATTTATCGCATTGAACTTGTTAGGAAAGCATGCGCGTTTGGTTATAATCTGGCGAACCACGTCAATTTTGAATGTCCAGCCAAATATTGACTTGTTTAGCATCAGCACGAAAACCATTTAATGCAGACATGACGTCATGCTCTTAACAGTATGCAACCTGTCGGTGTTCGTGAATTTTGAAAATAGGACTAATTTTACCGATTGGAGACTTAGCCGAACTTGTCAAGCTACCAAATCGGTAAAAAGCTGTCCTTTTTCAAAACATAGATGCACCGCCAGGAGGCAGGAATAGAGAAGATGGAGCCTTTTGAGCGAATTAAAATAAGACTGTACAATTTACGATGAGGATTCAACATAATTTTACACGTACACACTGACGTCAGCACATATAAACAGTTTCCGCGCCAATGCGCACAAGTCAAAATTAGGTAGTGATTTTATAGGAACTTTAGTCGATTTAAAGGCTTTAGCGCATGCAATCTTTTATTTGCACCCTTCACTGACAATCCATTGAGACTTTTGATTTGCACTCCAGAAATAGAGCGTACACTAGGAAACAATGCTGTTCTACAATCGATGGTGTTTCTCGATTAAGGATGATGGTAGTACACATAGTCCACTGAGCCTGATGGTCATAATAGTGCAGTTTGGCTAGTGATATTTTCTTACTGAATGTATCAAAATAATGGTCTTAAACTTATTACTCAGGGAGTGGGCATTAATCAACCCAAAACCAATTCTTAGCAGCACACTAATAGCTTTGCACATTACTCTTTAATTTTTATTGATCAGAAAATAGCATGAGAGTGATTATTACATTCATTATGAAGAAAATAATGTCTTTAGCTGGTAAAAATATGGGATATAAAAAGAGAAAGAGAAACAATAATATCGTTGTGGTGCACGTTTTTGAGGTTATTGCTGAGTGTAAAAGTACTTGTCATCAATAAGGTATCACTATTTCTTGTAGCGGAGCATTGATTTTGAAAATTAGTATTAATATTGTTAGTAGTTACTGACCTTCATTAATGGCTGCGATTTTATTTCCTGCATCCTGAGCTATATGGTTCCCAGTGCTACCCACGAGATGTACGTTATTGTTGGCAACAGAGTCTGCTAAGACTGGAGTACCAACTTCATTAACAATGCGATGAGCAGTAGAAGCTAGGTTAGTGGTTAGCAAAGATACATCATCAGATAGCACATCTCCATCCACAACATTGCCATTACTTATAACATGGCCTATTCCACCACTAGCGTCATGTAGCGACGGATTGACTCTTAAGCGCCCATCGCCAGCGAGGTAAACTTTTCCGCTTGTACCAGAATGTATTCCATGAATAGCAGCACTACCTGGCTGCACTTTGACACTGCTAGCGTCGTTTATAAGAACATCCGAATTAATCCCATTTGCTGGAAGGTACAGTGGGCTAACTTGACTTGCAAGATGAGTTGGATTAGTATGAACAAGTACTGGATTTACAACTTTTGGTTTGATCGGCGTTACTTTGTCACCTTGATTGTCAATGAGAGGAGGTGTCTTTAGTCTGTCGTTAGCAATGTTAAGACCGTTAATGTCAACATTTTCTGTAGCATCACTGCCAATTACTTTATTGCTCACATCATAAGAAACTACCTTACCATTTTGTATCACTTTTACTTTCTGCGGTTGAATAACACTTTGTTCTAGGAAAAGAGACAAATATCTAGAGCAAATCATCAAATTATAATTTCTACTTAGAGAGTCGTCATTAAATACTTGTCATTTGGGTCTGAGGCTTTTTGGGAGGGGTGTGTAACAAAAATGCAATTTTAAGGTGGGCTCTCCAGCAAATTATAAAAAAATGAAGGGTATGAAACAGAAGTTAGCTATGTTTTAAAGTTTTTATGAATATTTCAACTAGTCAAATATTTTTAGTGCCAGTCCTCATCCGATTGATTCTACTGCAGTGCTAACACCTGTAGCAAGTTTATCTCTTGCGTGAAAGCAATCAAATAAGCTTTTCTAGCATCTTTTAGCTACAAATTTTGGAAGGGGTATGAATTATTGCTTAGATCTTTTTAAGGAGCATCAAGTAAATTTCTGAGCTGTAAAGTGGGTTCAAAAAAATTTTATATGAACATTAAGAAAGTCTCCACTCATGACAGATACCTAATGACCACTCCTTTAGGTCTTCATGGAACAGATTTCCATACCATTTTAATTGCAGACCTGACACTATGTGAAGGCTCTAATCCCTTAGGAAGACCCTTAAACTTCCCAATGAGCTAGAGATAGTTCCCTCACTCCATGGTCAATGTAGTAAGCTGCTATACCTAGTGTAGACTTGGGCTTGTTCTTCCAACTCTTCACTTGTAATCTCGAATGGCCGTGCAGAAAGGCTTGGGGATGTAGCAAAAGAAAGTTTCCAAGAGACTAACAACAAGTTTTGATTCTAGCTCCGTCTTCACTGACAAGCCAAAAAACGTCGGATTTTGAGAAAAAGTGATAGTTGTGACATTGCTGCATGCCCTTCTTGGAACACCCTTGCATATGGCAAGTATACTTAGTATTCTACCTTACTTAATAGTTCATTTTTATCATTTCATTTCATTTCTCCAATATTTACCTACAAATCTCTATCAGCAAAATACATAATAATATGAATTAAAATACAAATGCTTGTTACAATATAACTGAAACAAGGAATACTACTATATGCAATTCAATACAAGATGGTCTTAACAGTTGGGATTGTAAGACTTTATAAACGCTAATAAGAGGGTCTTATTAGCCGGAGGGGGATTTTCCAAATAGCAGGCCTGTCATGTGATGAGTAATTAAAGACCATGCTTTGTGGTCGAATTTCTTCTAACGCACCGTTTAGGCAAAATGGCAATAAAAGATAGTAGGTTGTCTCATCAAAGTTTTCAAAAAGGTTTGGGTTCGCTGCCTATAAATCCACATGACGCTTGCAATGACATGGTATCTCTTCTGTAGAAATTTCTGACTACCCATGGTAACTGTTTTGGTGTAATTATTTAGAGCTAAAGGAACACTCAAAACATGAATGCAATGGCATGGTACCTTTACGAAAATGCAAAACGAAGAAACTGCTTTCAGATATAAACACACTTTTTCATAAGAAAAATTTTTATAAGAACATTAAAGCTCAGAATCGCTGAAATTTAGGAATAATTTAACAACAATGAAAGGATCGAGCTTCATTAAGGCTTAAAAGTTTTGTGTATTTAATTTATAGCATTTCTTGTAGATAAGCTATTGCACTATCAACATGTTCTTCATTTTTCTGCTCCGCTTCTGCTATGCTTTATGATGAAGTTAAATAGCAACAAAGATTTGAATACACTCTTCTGGCTTGCAGGCAAAGTTACAAATTTAGTACTTAAGAATAATTTAATAATAATCCAAGGCTCAAAACCAGAAAAATTTGCGAGTATTGAGGCTCAGCAATAAATAAGTAATCTTATAAAAAAGTGTGCATTTGGCATTGGCATTTGAAACTTCAACTTACTAAAGTTTACAAACGGAGTATCGTAGACGGGGGTCTTAACAAGGTTCGGAGGGTGGGTTAAGGTTTGAACAATTAATAAACGTCCCTGCTTGTATTAGGTTCCCGACAGTATGGATACATGCTATAGCGTTGTCACTTTATGAAGCTAAAAGGAATCATTTGTGTTGCAGCTTGAAGCCTCGTCAGTCCCACACAAGGCATAAGTGAAGAAGCACCATATAAAAACCTACCTGGCCGGTCTTCAGAAGTGACTTCAACAGTAATATACGTGTCTCCGTTTGTTACTGGTCGAAATGATATGGATGTCTGCTGATCAAGTTTAACAATTCTTCTAGCCTCGCTAAGATCCACTCCTCGAAATGTGACAATTTGAGGCTGTTCCTGACCTTCCTTGTGTCTGAACACAATCTTCAACTTTAATGATTTTGCATTCAATGGGTATTTTTTGTCAGTCCCAAGTGAAGATTGGATTGTGACACAGCATGCTGCGCGGTTGATGAATTTTACAGCAACATATTTGGTAGCTGAAAGAAAGACTGATTACAGCAAAGAAGGTACTTGATATTACAATTTACTTGACCAACGTTTTCGCGTTGTATTATATCCACCCACAGTTGTACAACGGATAGCTCTCCATATTGATGATGTCGTCGGAACTGAGTTCAAAGTTGATTTATAACTATGTTGACGTTTACACTAGGTATGTAAGGCTGACTCTCTATTTGTAGCTAATACCAAAAGGGGCCCTCTATGAAAAAAGGCTGGAAAACTGCGTTGAACATCAATTTCCATCTTGTCATGGCTAATTGCTCACTAGAGTTTGGAAGAAACCATTCTATGCTGGAATCTTCCATGCAGCCATCTGTGATTAATGTATCGGTGATATGTATATGCTTCTAATAGATCACATAAACCTAGGAAATTGGTAGAAGGTTGAAATTAACCAGTTAAAATCCCTATACTTGAAAAATTTACTCTCACAATTACAGGCCTCCCACAACAGTGGAAAGCCAACTGAACATTTTATAGCAAATATGTTACTACATAAAAAGTGGCATAATTACCTGTTGCTGTTGAAGTTGATGTTGAAGTGCTAGTTGAAGAGCTAGAAGACCCTGCTGCGGCTCCAGATGAAGAACTAGATCCAGCTGTAGAGCCAGTCGCTGATCCTGCTGCAGATCCTGCTGTCGATCCTGCTGCAGATCCTGCTGCAGATCCTGCTGTCGATCCTGCTGTAGAACCCGCTGTAGATCCTGCAGCTGCCAAAGATTGCCCCTGCTGTTGCGGTTTTTGTGTGCCTTGTACATCCTGATTAATGTTTATCTTGGCACCGAGCTTGTTAATTGTGTTTAAAGCAGCTTGAGGATTGATCTGGGTTGCCAAGCCTAAAGAGAATTACTGGAATGATACACATTCTTTAGAAATCCTAAGACCTTGTCCCGAAAAGGGTGGGGTAGAAGGTGAGAATATGCAAATACTTCATGGTAAGTTATAAATAACAATGTATTCAGACATTTTTTAAAAACTACATCAGTTGGTGAAAACATAGAAGTCACTGCAACTGCCACAGAACAGATATTATTGCTGTTTTTGCTCTGCTAAGCTATAATTCTTTTGTACTTTGTAACGTACAGCAACTAATGCTTTGGGATTCCCATAGAGGTCTACTCGATCAAGCAAGACATTCTGTTGCTTAGGGCCGGCTTACACGCTAGATATTCAGCCGGAGTCTGACATGATAATTAGCAGATTTTGCATACCCAGAGTAGCTTTTGCATATTAAAGGTTACAACAACATCCCTTAATCCACTAACATGCCAAATCTACTCATTATCGTATCAGATTAGAAATGAATATCTGGCGTGTAACCCGACCATTAAGTGTGCAAATTTTAAGTCTCCTTAGATGTACCAATTTTAGGTTAAGTGAGCAATGCTTTAAATATTTGCAACATAAATGAGAATTTAAGAACTGAAGGGAATTTGTAGGGGGGTATGACTTTTTAACATGATTTCGGAGAAAGTAGTAATTTGATGAAAAGTAAATACTCTTTACAAAAAATATCTTCCTTTGATACATCTGTACAGAATGAATGTAAATAAAAATACCGAGTACAAGGTACTGCAGCAACGTGCAGATTTTACTCATTAACAGTTTAAACCCTCCCTTTCAGTTTTTAAGAAAAGGTTTCTCTTAGATAATTAAATTGATTAGGATTTTAATCTTTTTCTTCAATACTACAGTTACTTATACTTATACTAGGCTTTTAGAATGTTTGCATTTTAATTTCTACCTCTTCCGTTATTTTTCGATTTATTGTAAGTAGTTAAGTGGAATGCCCCTTGGAAATCAGTTTCATTGCTGAAGGGTGTCGCTCCTTAAATATATTAAATGAAATGAAATGAAATAAATGGAAGAGACTTCATCTGCCGTTCAAAGTTCCTATGCACTTCCGCTGCCTGAACAAAATGTTTTCCGCAGAAATTGGTATAAATAAATACGAGATTAAAATTGTATTTATTTAAGAAAACATCAATGTCAATTTTGAATGCCCCATACCTGAATTCAAACCAACGATTTGAGCAATAGTCAGGTTGTTTGTCAATTTATTGCCGAAGGTCCCGAGACCTGCGAGCCCCACAGCTCCTGCTGCTGCTTGAAGACCGGCAGCAGCACCAGCACTGATAGCATTATTTCCTCCTACTGAAGCTCCTGTAGTAGCGCCTGCGGAAGCTGCCTGAGCACCTGCTGCATTGAGTAAGGTTTGAATCTGATCGGATAAAGGTGCATTGTCGACAGGCACATCGTCATCATCTAATACAGAAAGCAAATATACGCTGTCATATAAATCAAGAGGAAGTTCAAAGTATAATGAGTCCAATCAGGGACGTAGGAAGCATTCGAAACTTCGGCGGAGCACATGCATATAAGGGCACCCTCAAATGCAAAAATGGCACTTTTTTAAGCTGCAAAGAGGCACTTTATATATAAATTTGTGCAAAACTGGGGGCCCATACACCCTGTGCCCCCGGTTCCTACGTCCAGGAGGCGAATACTTTCAACTGCACTTTTCTAAGAGAATTTGAGTAAACAATGGACATAGGCAATATTGGTAGATCAAGGATGGCCAACCCGCAGCTCTCAGGTCGCATGTGGCTCATTGACTGGTTTCATGCCGCTCTTTGATTCATATTGAAGGTGCTTGATACATGCTTGCATATAATTTCCCACTCATTCTGCAAGCTTAGACATTGACACAAGATGCTATGTTGTGCTAGGTATGCCTTTCAAGTATTAAACGAAAATCCAACCTTTCAAAGCAGACCTACCCTCCTGGTAGGCAGGAACGAGCCTTAAGGGGAGATGGGAGTGAGTCATCTCCACAGCCTTGAAAATTTGCCATTAACAACGGCAATACAATATGCTTTTGCAGGGCAACTTACTGGAACCAGGACGATTTGATTCACTATTGTTACTAACAAAGGTCACAAGCACAAAAATATCACAGGGCAAACCTCAGACACCCCCATAAACATATTGAAATGACGTCAATGCTTAGCGTTAGCCCATCTTAATTAACAGCACCTAAATCAGATCAAGTATCTAGCTCTTGAAATCACAACAACGATTTTGCAAGATGCTTGTCAACGGCGCTAAAAATATCTTGCAGTTATACATTTATTTTGTTTGCATGAGCTTTGGGATGCATGCAGTACTATCGAATTTTATTTGGACTAAAATTATGTCACATATTTAATGACTGCAAGTTGGCACACAGTAAACGTTTCCCTTGAGTATGCCCAACATAAGTAATTTCGTGGAGTTTCCAAAGCACGAATCCGTTCTCGAGTTCTCTCAACTCCATTAATCTTTGATAACTGTAGAAAAAGTCATTTTCTCTGCTGAATGAAGAAAAAATACAAAATGAAACTTGGAATAATATAAGAAGTGCCATTTACTGATGTTGTGGCAACCTACTAACCAGACTTTCCGTTAGTACCACCTGCTGCGCTGCCAAGTAATCCTCCTGCTCCACCGCCTGCTGCCCCTCCTGCTGAGCTTCCACCGGCGGCACCACCAGCAGCTCCACCAGCAGCAGCCCCAGCAGCCCCAGCAGCGCCGGCACCAGCAGCAGCTCCACCTCCTGCATCTCCTTCACCTTCCGCTTCACCGCCTGCCTCTCCGCCCGCTTCTCCAGCTGCTTCAGCCTCTCCTTCAGCCTCTGCATCAGCGTCAGCTTCGGGTTTTTCCTAGCGTTAGGGAATTGATCAGTTTGCAGTGTATCTGAAAGCTTTTTACAGCAATACAATGTATATACATAATCCATACATACAAGATGCAGCTATATGCGTTTCCATTTACCTTACAGAGCTCTAGAATCACATAAACTTTTAGCCTTTCCCAAGGTATTCAAGAACTTAGGCCACACTTTCTGTCATTAGAGTACACTGTGAATATAGCAAATTTTGGGCTACAGAACATCAACATCAGTTTGGATTTACGTGCTTTTACAAGTACACGAATACCAAATAGAGAATAACGTCTTACATCTGCTGGTGACGCAGGTTTTTCTTCCTTTTCTTCTTTTTTGCAGTAGTTAACACATGACTTCTGGGCATGGTTGTGATCTAATTCCGGGTGGACAGCGAGGAATGTGCAGTCTTTTGAATAGGATGCTACTGTAAGTTCGGCAGTGCCGCCAGCATGACAAATATAGTCGGAACCACTTAACTTGATCGCATAAGAATCTGGGTATGTTGAAGCTTTACTTTCGAAAGTGTATGTAGCATACTTGGCTGAAAATTCATGAAGATGACTATGTCAAGTAAATTAAAAAGCCATATTTTGAGCTCTAGATAAAACATTTCAGTGCTTCTCATAAACTAATACAATGCTCATGTGCCATAACAACGCATTTTTTAACATTCAATTTCGAGGAAAAACCATTGAAAACGATTGCAGTTTATCTAAAAGTACAGATGCAAAGATAGAATCATGATCCAGCAAAGATTCTTTGCAGTAAAAAAGGTGTGCCAATTAGAGACAATTAGAGACAAAGGTGAGAAATTTGAACTCATGATAATTGTAGCATATACTTGTTACGCCAAAATAACAATGACAACATGAGTCTGCTTTTTTTGAAAAATGGTTGAAAATCGGTACATTAGGTTGCCAAGGCATCAGATTTTATTCATTCTTGCAACTTATTATGTGGAATTAGAACAGTTATCCAGCTCTTTTGTATAACCAAATAATGCAAAGAAAACAGGTCAAGTACTCCAGAGCATGTCTGCCAAAACGTCTCTTGTTTGGATTGGATTAGATTGAGAGATACTACTGCTAAACAGCTCGAGGTGCTAAAAATGCTTTCGATAAGATTCTGTTTCAGAATTCATGTCAAAACTTAATGCAAGTTCATAATTGGATAGATGGCGGATGGCTAGTAGTTGGATTCGGAGAAAATTCTTTTGCAGTAGTAGAATATAAGACAGCTATGTTGCTTCAATGTAGGCCAATATAATATTGAATGTGAGATGTTACTTCAATGCATTCAAGGAGAAGTAACGATAGAAGCCTAAAATAGCTTGAACATAAATTCTCAGCTCCCGTTTGTTGGCATTCAAGGTTAGGTGAGGTAATGGAATAAACGCAGCAAGAAGATCACAATTTACCTGATGCTCCAATTAGGCCTTTCTGTGCCATGAATTTAACGCCATCTCTTTTCAAGAAATATCCACGATGGTCATCGAATTCAAATGAAAGGCTATTTGCACTTCCATCTAAGCCAGGCTTTCTAATTATGAAAGTGGTTGCATGCTCCCTTGCCTCCAAGTGAACAGAGTAATCATCTTCGTGCAAAGACAAAGCGTACTTGCACACGTGACCATAAGGCTCAGTGCACGGGAAATTAGCTGCATATAGCTTGACCTTGAGCACTAAAAGTGAAAGTCTTGGTACTTGAGAACAAGGTCGCTATTCGAAAGCATGCACACTTTAAATCCCGGAGCAAGGTGGAAGCTAGGTATGTGCTAACATTAATGTCACCAAACAGGAATATTAAAATATTCATTAATTCAGGGAAATTATGCAATATAAAATAATTTATTGTACTAAAATGTTCAACTTACTGTACTTTTTCATCTCTTCAGTTTTATCTAGAAGAAAAATGAAAATGAATTCAGGCTTAACTAAAAAAATTGTGAAACATGAAAACGTAAAATCAAAAACTCATTTGTAATCGCAATTAAGATATTCCGCTTAAATGTCTTTCCCAATTCAGCATTGAGTGGAAAGAAATATGCATGTTAATGATTTTGTATGGTAAAAGAAGTTTGAAAATAAGTCTTGAAGTAGGGCTGTATTACTTTGCACTTATACAATTGTGATATGTCTTTCCTCTGTTTAGAGCCTACGAATAAAAGCTTATGAACAATGAGTCAATATGTGCTTCATAATGTCATACTCTTTCTGGCCAACAGTTCATCCAATGGTATCCCAAGTGCATCTGCTGCGGCTTTCAAACCGGCTTCTTTTCCAGCTTCTTCGCCAGCTTGCTGTCCGGCTTTTTTCCCAGCATCCTGTCCGGCTTTTGAGCCAGCGTCTGTACCGGCCTCTTTACCTAAGGTTTTTACAGTAATATGATGTCACCCTTTGCAATAACAGCCATAATAATTCAAAAGGTATATACCCATCTTGAAGGTGGCTAAAAATGCGAGGGCGGAAGATGAAAGCAATAAATTAAATAAGTAAATGAAAATGCCTTCAACGGGAACCTCAAATGCGGATTAGAACCCAGATTTAAAGGAAATGTGCTACGTCATTATTGTGTTAAATTGATAAAGTCTATTTCTGTAATGGATAATTCTATAACAAGGAAACATTTTCAAACAAGGATGATACTAGACCCACACTTCTTATGTAGATGATGCGATTTTCATAAGGTGTAAGTCAACAGGGAGGAGGATTCAAATACCTTGCTGCCCGAAGAGAGAAATGTAAGGGTGATGGGCATGAAATGTTCGCTATAGCATAAAATATAATCTATATTGACTTTAACCTTTAAACGACAAAGCTTAACTCAAAACGCGGTACCTACCCCTGGATAAACCTTCGAGTAAATGTATGCTTTCATAGCATACCAAATTTATCAACTAAACGTGGTTACCTCACTAAGCTTCGACTAGAATCTTTTGTAACACGAAGTATAGCCATGGCATACAACTTTCATTAGAAAGCTCGAACGATAGTCCAGAATTCATACTACGAGCAGATTCAATACCTTTGGATTAAGTGCGTATAATAAAAAGTGTTTCAAAAACGCATAGCAATTGTATTCATCTTACCTGCGGCTCCAGCAGCTTTCGCTGCAGCTTCAATTGGATTTTTTGTGGGCTTTGCTTCTGCACTGGCATTAGCGCCCGCTCCAGCTCCTGCACCGGCACCTGCCGCAGCCGCAGCTGAAGCTGATGCATCGGCATCGGCTGAAAAATTTAAGTAACATTTATGCATTGCTTTAAGAACATATATATATATATATATGTGTGCGTATATATATATATATATATATATATATATATATATA
>WIPJ01034147.1:77673-94684 GCA_018155075.1 Cassiopea andromeda | reverse complement strand
CAGCATTTCACTCGTTAGTGGAGTATCACGCTGAAATGTAGGCGTACGATTCCCAGAGTTGGTCAAATTAAGTAATATTTTGCATTCACAATGTTTTGCAGGTGCAAGCAAGCATAAAGTATACAAAGTTTTGATATAAGGATGCATGTCCATAGAACAAAGGTGACGGTATAGCAGCATACACTTGCTAACGCCAACAAGCGATTAATTATATAGAGAAACAGCCACTCTACTACCAGAGCTATTGAGGAGAGCTAAAAGGAAATGGCTTGCTTCAAGTATGGTATTCACCTCACTGGCTGGGTATCTCAAGCCATTTTTATTACTGGCAACTCAATTCTGTTTACACTTTCAGTAATTGGGAACAGTCTTGTAATCTATCTTGTTTGGGGCAAAACTCAGCTAAGATCGCCAACATGCCTTTTGATGTCCTTTCTGGCAATGTCAGATCTATTAATGTCTCTCTTCGGTCAATTATCATTTGTTATTTCAATTGCTGTTGTCAAGGGTATTAGTTGTACAATGGACAAAGCTCTTGCTTTTATGCATGTAACCAGCTGTATCTCCAGTCTATTGCTTCTATCATTGATAGCTCGAGATCGATATTTGCATGTAGCCAAACAGCAACGCTACCTTGACTGCACGAGCAATAGGTTTGCAATAACTGCATCTATTGCTTGCTACTTGTTTGGAATGATGGTGGCAGCCATGTTTTTGTTTGACGATAGAACCGTAAGGCTTTTAAGTCCTATTGCAATCGCAGTAATTGGGAATTCAAGTTTTACTTTCATTTGCCTTAAAAGCAGGAAGATAATCCGGATTATTCAAGATCATAACAAGCAAATGGAGCTCAACTGTAGAGATGCGATAGACAAAACTGCAGCTGCTCGTTCCAAGACTTTCGAGAGGTCAGTGAACAAGTCAATCTTTTCCATCATAGCGGTGTTCTTTGCATCTTGGACACCCATTATCGTTGTCATGACAATCTATACGGTGCATAACTTCCTCAATAGGCCTATTGCCGATGGCTATCGTATTGCTTTTTCGTGGTCAACTTTCATCTCCTATCTTAATGGTGCATTGAACCCGATCATCTACTCCTATCGTTGTGATGCCATAGGTCGAGAAATTCGCAGAATCGTCAAAAAAATTACTAGAAAGAGAAGCACTGCACCATCTACCATGCAGCTAGAAGCATCAAGGAAAACTGTAGGAACACAGGAAAAGGAGAAGTGCAGTAAAGCAAAAGCTGATACCGCCTCATGTCATAGCACAGAAGCCGGACACTAGAAGAGTAGGGATGAAAGGACATGACATAAAAAATGCAGAGATGAGAACATATTGCTAATACCTTTCACTTTGTTGAAATAGCTAGAATTTTCAAAGGTTTCAGTCTGCATAAAATAATATGAAATCAATAAATGCTGCACGTGGTATATAATAGCCCAAGCTGCTTTGATGAGAGAAAAATATCATACGTTCATCAAAGCAGCTTACTACGTTATCATATGCAAGGACCGTGCTCAGTACTATACTGTTGCTTGCAAATACACTGCTAGCAAACAGAATACCATACAACAGAAACATACTGCATTCTGTTAGTTTCCGTAAAGGACAAAAACCAACTCTTAGATCGATCTGAAAAGCACAGAAGGAAAGCATGGCGCTGCGAAATTACCACCACAACGCTCAGGGATGTGCCGATTGGGGATGTGGGGGGCGTCGCCCGCAATATTGTCAAATTTTCAAGAAAGTTGGTCAAAATTCTGCCATGCTGCAAGAGAGTTCGCCACAGTATTTCTATGACCTTTTAGCGTTGGTACCAATAGTTGGTGAATTGGTCAAAACGCCCCCCCCCCAACAATAGATGTCTCCGCACATCACTGCCAACGCTAACTGAGTTAGTTGAAACTATATCACACTAGTTGCAATTTTCAATTTTTTAATTTTCAACGAATTTAAATGGTTATTACTATCAATATGTTTTGTACTTTATGTTAAGTGAAACTACCAATATTGTCGGGTTGAAGCTCTTCTTTGTAAAGTTTGCAGGTGAGTTATTCTGCAGTTCAGAATAGACAGGGGTGGTAAAAGCTTGTGAGTTGGAAAGAAGTCTCAAGTTAAATAGCCAGCAGTTGCAATAAACGGGGTGGGTCTGATAAAATGTCCTAGAAACACAGCTCCTCATATACTTACCAACATACTAAAAGTGTTTCCATCATTCCATCATCCTCTCTTAATGTCACTATCATTAGTATAACTTTCAGCTACGTTTTCAGTGTTCCTGACGGCAAATTCTCTCTTTTTATGCGCTCATCAAGTGACATAAATTCTAGGCCTGGGCTATACGATGCCATACTGGATCAAAATCAATAAGCAGGGGAGGGTTTTAATAAGAATATGATGGTATGCATTTTTCAAAAAAGCGTAGTTGGTTGGGGGGCGTCGATTCCAGACTGGAGAGTAATGTCACAAAAAGAAATTGCGGTTTGAAGTAAGTACCGGGATGTTGATGTTCAAACAGAGGAAGATATAGATGTAGTTTAATAAGAAGTAACCAGAAAATGGAAAGATAATATCTGAATAGACACAGTTTTGTTTTGGAAGGATATTGACTCAAATTGCACTTTATTGTCTTCACAAAGCAGCTGCCATCAAGCTCTTTGACGCAAATAAGATCTCAAAGTAAATGATCTAATAAGATGACTTTTGATCAGCATTGTTTTGCAGTGTCTAAAGGTGACACAACCAAATGGTTATGAATCTATATTTGAAGAACTGATATTAAATGAGAGGATAACGCATTAATGTAAAGAAACAAATTCCTTATTTAGAGTTTACTCATTTCTTAGGCCCCTTTTTAGCGGAGTCCAGAAAAATATAAACTCTGCCTTCTGAAGCCACTTCTCTGCGTATAACCTTCCTCACTACTCTTAGGTTCCGAATGAGCGGGGATCCTAATAATCTGTAGGGGGGGTTCGAGAATTCCTCAAGATGAAATAATAAGGGGGTCGGGATAAGTGGTCTGGACTAACCATGCACCAATCAGTATTAATACGAAAATCTCAAAAAGCATCACTGCAAGCCATTACTTTCAGAACATTGCCTCGTATATATCTCATTCATTACTTAGGCAATGCAGATACAGCACCAACTTTCTTAAAGATTTATTCTAGAAATACTGCAAAATTAATTAGCAGAGGGCCCTAATAAGAGCGGGGAATCGGAAATTTTATCGAAAGAAAATAAATGGAGGACGCTTATTCGGGACTTAAGAGTATATAGCAAGGGCCATCAAACTTTTTTTGGATTTGGGACCAAATCACTATATACTAGCATTGCCGTAGCAAGACACTGGCCATATAGAGCTCAATTTTAAATAGTGCTGTTCAGTTAGGGAGCTGCGGTGGGATAAGCGAATTGGGCAGACTACAAAAGCTGCAAAATATACAACATAAAAACCTTTTCAAAACTGCATATTACTTTTAAAATATATGAAATTTTATGGCAAGCATTGGTGCCGAATTGGGTGGTAGCCGGAGGCGGATCGGGCCCTGCGGCCGGGGTTGGCAACTTCTGCTATATACTGTAGCATTGAAATGATGCTTCCCATGTTGTTAATATACTTTCCCATCCTACTAAAGTGCCTCATCTGCATGCATTAGAATTTTCTGTTGGAAGTGATTTGTTACGATGCATTGTTATGTAAATGAACTAGGCTTTCTATTGTTCTGTTTTTGAATTTCCCTTTGTTGTTGTGTTGCTATTGCCACGTTTTAACTTTGCCTAGTCATTATGTTATCGCTGTGTTTACATTAGGCCAGATTTACTTTAATATTCGTTAGTTTTTTGATATTTACTTAACATTTTCCTCAAGTCAGTCCTGAAGCTAGCTTTCAGAAGACGGGGGGCAGTAGCAGCCACACCTAAATATAACGATGGTGTTTATTAGACAAAGAGGGAAAGGAAAGAGTTTGGGGTTTCGATCAGAAATATTTTGCTCACCACGCCTTCTCAGTTGGCTATAATGTTACCAATGACTCTTATATTGCCATAAAGATATGTGATGGCAGGCAACTCCGAGCAAGGAACACAAAGTAATATTGATTACAAGTGTTTAATTGCAGTCAGACAACTCGGCTAAATGCTACGATACAGCACAGTACAGACTACGAAACTAACCAATTTAACACATTTAAATAGAAATTTGTATTGACGAAAACAAAATATAAACCAATCAAAATTAAGACTAACAGGAAAGTGACTAACATAGTAATGGCATGAATATTAGACGTTTAAGAAGAAAAACAACTAAATGACGTTAAAAAATAACAAGAAAAACAATTAGTCATATTCTAAATGTATTTACCGAAAAAGAATGAAAATGAGGCTATTGCATCAAATACAGTGTAATGTTATTAGTCATAGAGTTGTGAGTAATAGCGGTATGGAAATAAAAGATAAAAACATGCAATGAATACATAGGAGAAAGAAAGAAATATTGTACTCTAAATGAATGAAGAAAAAGGTAGTATCGTGACGGAAAGCAAAGGGTATCTGGGGGCTTGCCCTCAGAAAAAATGTTCACAATTACATTCCCTACAATGCTGGAGAATACCCCTTTGAAACTTCATTGGAAAGCTTCTATTTATAATCTTTGAGGTAGAAAAAACAATAACAAGACAAAAATGATCAAGATTCAAAGTAACGGGTGGGGAAGATCGCTCAGCTGGGGGGCATTGACCACTCATGCCACCCCTTGGCTTTGTGGCTGTAGAAAATGACTCTACAAGGTTGGAGATTTATGAAAACGTCCTTATCCTGTTGGTTCTCAACTGGTACAGTAATTAGCACCATTAGGTATCCTACATGCTTAACAGGTAAACTTGAACAACTTGGACTTAATTTAGCAACTTGACTAAACTTAACAACTTGAACTAATATAGTAAGTCTTTAGTATCGGATCGGAAATCAGACGTGCTTCTGTTCTGTGTCGACTCTGCATAAAAAACGTTACAAATATTGAGTGTAAATTATAGACGAGGTAAAACTTATAGACCATCGATAATGCGCACTCGATGAGGTTTCTCTATCTTGCAATGAAAACTTTGCTTTTTAATACTATATGATGATTTAATGCCAGAATTCAAGATGTTATCAAGATTCTCTATTGATCTCTTATTATCTGCATTTATAAGTGGTTTAACGTCTTTTCACAAGTTGCAATTCCTTGCTTGTAGCTCCTGCATTTTCTCTAGCATTGTTGATGCAATCCTGTATCATTTTTTGTTCAAACTTTCATAAGTTTGTATAGAACACATGTAAGGTATTTTTAATGTTAAGAGTAATAGTTCTTCATAAACAGTAAGATATCCTCGTTATTCAAATGGGACCACAGAAACCGTACAAGCAGTGCATGTAAGTTTATGGAATAACAGAATATCTTCTCCTCCTTCTCCCATTAGTGTTCGAAATTACAATATGCTTTGAATAGTTAAGAACAGAGCATTATCCAGATTGCACAGCAAAAGGGACTTGGAGGCTGGTAGATACCCTATTATGATTTCAATGTGCCCACTCTCCAGATTTCTCCTGCATCACCACTGATCAAATTATGTCTCGGTGAGAAACTGCTCTTTATCAAAGTGGGTTCCTTTTTCTTACATAGTTCTCTTGTCCTGTAAGTCTGTAAACCCAAGTGACTTCTCTTCCACATTCAACACCTCACTTAAGAGCTTTTCCAGCAGCCGTAACATCTGCTGTCTATCCTCTTTTCGTCAGAAACTGACAGATAATCAGTGTTTTATATTTTACACCTGCTAGTTCCTGTGATATTCTATTTCGCGCTTTATGAGAACTGGTGATTTAGAATGAGTTTAAAGTCATATCTAAAGTTCAGGCACCTAGTAAAGAAAGCAAGTACATCGAAATTCAATATCAAGCAGTGGGCTCATGACCATTATGACCAGGGGCGTAGCTAGTGGGGGGTGTGGAAGTGTAAAAACCCCAACCTTCGGTGATCTCGTCGGCAAATTTGGATTCAACGACTTTTGTTGGTAACTGACTGCATTTTCCGCCATAATATAGTCAAAAGAATGTTGAATATGCCCTTTACCAGTTTCTGTTGGAAAATTATTGCTTTACACTCTCCACCCCCCCCCCACAGGAAAATGGGTCACACGACACTACTGATTATGACCATTATGTATCCTCGATTACCATTGGCGTATTGTGTTGGCGGACAAAGCAAACTTGCAGTAATCACGTCGCCGTTACTTAGTGCAGGAATTTCATCATTTACCAACACTGCACCCCTTCCCGTACTTAAGCATTCAAGCACACATGTATAAGATCTTAGCTTTAGGCCCCGGTCAAAAGAATCCAACAGTTCACCGAGTAGAGTAGAACATTCGTGCTCAGTGAAATGTAGGATTAATTTGATCACTTTTGTGATCTGCTCGGTGCCGCTCGATGCTGCTTTAGGTTGCTTGATGGCGATCAAAAATTTTGGGAGAGCAATCGAATGTGTCCGTAGCTCAGCGAAATGCTGGATTCGTATAACCACTCTAACGAGCTTCCTCGAGTCGCACGTGCTCAGATCACACTGTTTACTTTAACTTGATGCTAAAGCTTCGAATTCTATGGGGGACAGTGCAGGGACTCAGGAAAGTCTAAAGATATTGAGCGGAATTTAGTTGTCGTTTGACCACCCTACACTAAGCAGCGCCGATTAAGGTAGGCCAAGAATGAGCGAGTGCTGTGTGGTACTTGGTGAAATGTTGGATTCGTTTGAGGAAGGCATTAGAAGCGGAGGCAATGAATTTTAATGCCTGTACCATTCTTTGCCATATGCACACAAACTGCCAAATGGGCAGCCATGATACTATTTTGGTACGATTTGTTTTGTCCAACAAATTGAAGCCTCCAATCGTAGTCCAGATATGACTATCTCTGCCAAAATTTGTTAGCTATGTACATTACATAGTTTTCGAACATCAACTAAAAACGTATCTACTGAATTGAAGTACGGCTGCCTGTAAGATCAGCAAAAGTGATCTCAAGTGTTTTAAGGAATCTTCCATTCATATGCGCATTTTACTTTAGCTGCTGAAGTGTTACATGCGTGTAAATATTGCTAATTTAGAAAATGAAAATGAATGCATGGCTTAGAGTTCATCAAGACTTAGAACTTTCGTTTATATGAATATTTTATTACGTTTTATACAGTATATAAATCTTTATAGTGTTCAGTTCTGCTACTTTTTCAGCTTTTGCTATTTTTTTAGTTCTTGCTACTTTTTAAGTTCTTGCTATTTTTTCAGTTTTTGCTAGTTTGTCAGTTCTTACTACTTTTCCAGTTCCTACTACTTTTCCAGTTCTTGCTACTTTTCCAGTTCTTGCTACTTTTTCAGTTTTTGCTACTTTTTCAGTTTTTGCTACTTTTTCCAGTTCTTGCTACTGTTTCATCATGTAGAACAATAGCAAAGGCAGGGCTCTTTCAACCTGTAATTCTACGCAAAATATGCCAGTCTGGAAAAGTTAATCCAGTTCGAACGAAAAAACTGCGCAGCTAGGAAATTACGTAACGACCAAAGCATGTCTGAAAGTGAATATCATTAGAAATGGTACACTGTAGTACTGAATGATAGGCAAAACGGGACTAGAATGGAAATGTGAGAGATATTAGCATTTATCTACGGCTTTTCACCAAAATCAGGCAGCTCAATCCCATCTGCAACCAGAATTTAATTCTTCAACAGAGCATTGGTGTATTTTTTGTGTAGTTTTACATTTTTCTTAAAGAGACCTTGAGCGAAGGGTTAAGTTTTTCCCTAAAATTTGCAAGTAATTTACACCGTTTGTAGCCCAATAAATAAAAAATAATCTTGAGCTCAATAAAAAACACTTGTAAGAACACTGAGGCTCTGCAAAAGCTTGGGAACTCTTGCAAAAACTTGCGTGTTAACAAGATAATAGCCTCAATACAAATTAGGCACAGAATAGCTCTGATCTTCATACCATTATCTTAGAATGGGATTCGGAACTCAAAAGAAAAGACGCGATTCATTAGGCCTCAATGTTCTGAAACACATCATTCTAATTTCAATTCCTTTTTTGAAGATTTAATTGGCTGTTTTAATTCCTGACAATTATATATAGCAGGCCACGTGGCCCTGTTTCAAAATTTCTTTTTTCTGTTGGACGAAATTCGATACTTCGAAGAGAAAGATAAGTTACATGATATCTTTGAATCCAAAGAAACAATACTTTTCAAGAAATAGCCACACCAAGCTACAATGAAAGCAAAACAGCTCGTTTTACTGAAGTTTTCAATGTCGAGATAATTTAATACCTTTGTGAACTGTTGCACGGAACGATAGAAAATGGCGTTTTTGTTCATCGAACAACAACGAACTTTCTATCTAGAGCTTCAGCATAGATCCCATTTCTTCACATTTACTGTATTTTTCAAGGATCTACCTTTGACTTTAGCAAGTTTTACTATTCTTATCAATTCTCTTCGAATTTTCTTGGAACTAAATTAAACTGAAGGGTAAATCTGTTGGACGGAACTGTTGGACGGAAAACCTGCACAACCAAATAGAATGCAGTCAAATTACCCAAAGTATTAATTTTTTAACCTCAGCTGTGTAAATCTTTTCAAAAGAGGCCATGATAACTCACAAGATGTACCCCCAGACTGCTAAAGAACGATGAATTACAGTGATTAATAGCATTCTTTTTCAATGAAACACCAATTGTGTACAAGCACTCTGTTTTCTGTCCAACAGAGAAGAAAATTCTTAAATCAGTTTTATTCACCTCAGAGTCAAATTTTCTTATGTGTGCAACAAGGAAAGCACTTTTCGATACCAAGGAACGTGAAGAATAAACTTTAATTTATGATCAATTGCTAGCAAGTTTTGAAACAGAGCCTCATTGTTTTGCGAGAAAATTATGTCAGCTACATTCCTATTTCTGCTCGCTTCCATTGTTGACACATTTAATTGATCCTTTGCCAAAGATTCAGATTTTCCTGTTCTATGTTTTAGTACTTCCCGCCACAACTCAATTTAATTCAGCTAATGACAAAGTTCAACGCAACTGTCAGTGAACAAACATCGACGTAGCACAACCTCCAATTAAAGGATAGAGCCGATCGCTCTATTGTCAATCAATTCATTAGATTTAATTGCTACTTAACTGAAACAACACGAAATACAGTTAGTCACATTTATCGCATCCATCAAAGAATAATTACAGATCATACATATTCACTTCACGTTTCCTACACATCTCTTTGAAGACTCGGTAACAAGTCAGGGGAATACTTCATATGCCAACAGGAACATCTGTTGCCGTTAGAGCACTCAGCAGCAGGTTCTAGACATACTATGAACCAGGAATGAGCTACCGCTAAATGATTTAAGGCTTCAATTGATAAAATCAACTGCAGGGCAGAAAAGCTTCTCATACAAAGGTGCTAAGGTATGGAATAGCTTCTCAACTGAGTGAAAAGAGACGAGATCGTTACGTGACTTCAAACCTTGTCTAAAGTAATTTCAAATCTTAAGCTTTTTTCTTTGATTTTGCATTTATAGGGCTGACTTTTACAGAACTTTTGTTACTTATTTCTATTTCTATTTTGTGCTTAATTTTGATAAGTATTTTTTGTACTATATTCTGATTTTATATTCTTTTAACGGAGGACCCCTCGAATACCAGCTATGCTGAAGGGGGCAACCTTCATAAATGTGTAAAAATGAAATGAAATCGCTCACAGCCCATCTGGCAGAAATTAGGGGTTGGTGGAATTTCTAAGGAGAAAAAGGTGGCTAGGAAAAAATAGTCGCCCTATAGCAAATGCCAATGGTACTTCATAGGCATCAGTTTTAACAGTTCGGGCCTGTTTATATGAAGCGGGATAGGGTTCTATTGTGAAGACAGATCTCACTTAGGTGAGTTATACTCATAATCCAACATGCTTTTATATGGGAATGGAGCCAGCCCGGCAAAGTGAGATCTGTCGAATGCTAGGTGAGATCCATAAAAGTGGGATAAAATTTCTCCATATAAAACAAGTGGGCTATTCCGTCTAAGCGGGCTACGATTTTTTCATCTGCGCAGCCGCATAATGAAAAACCATATAGTCGCGACAATTAATTATTGCTAAACGTGCAAGGGGCTGGTCCAATCAAGTGAGATACAATATCTCCAAATAAAAGTAGAATAAAGATCATCCCACTTGGTTTATGTAGTCCGGTAAGCCAGGCTGCCTCACATCATATAAACAGGTCCTTTCTCTGGTAAGGGCGTGCCGAAGTAGGGGTGTAGGTATTGCACCATCTTCCACTGTTTACTGACGCTTTTGCTTCTTAACTGGCTTGTTGTTATAAGCTGGCGTAGCAATTATCACTTTTAGCTAATTGTGTGAAATTATATAGCCTGGCAGTAAGTTTCTTTTGCTACATTCCCACCGTTCTTCCGCAAGCTACTGTATGCTGGATATTGATTTTCTATGTACTTTTGCCGGCTTTCTTGTCTGATATTTCCAAAACACTTGCAAGAATATCGTCACACAAGCATATCAGGCTTAATTTATGAAAATTGCAGTATGCTTCTAAAAACTCCTTAAGTCAGAGTTGGTTCATCAAAATTTAACAATCAGCTGAAAAGATATTGCTTGTCTACTATACAGCACTCGTTTCATACTAACATCTCTCATAAAATATTATTATCCTATGATTCAATGTAAGCAGGTAACCCTGGACAGCCATTAAGTATGCTTAATATATTCATTAAGCAATAGCGTATTCTGAAATATCATCCTTCTACCTGTTGGAAACCCGCATCCTCAAGCATACATGTGCTGCTTAGTAGCAGTAATTGCTGCAATTAGCCATGCAATTTTAATTCCTTACAGTAGTTGTAGTCTTACTCCAAACTCTGCTACAGTAGCTGAAAGCAAAGCTCTCACTCTAGTACAAAACAATCAGTGCTGGAAAACTGTAAAGAGTGCACCTAGCACCTACCTATAATCCCAAACACCTACAGGTGTAAGATCGTTTATTATAGAATCTCTAGCAATATACTACTTACTAATAAAGTTTCATGCCAGATGGAAATTATTCGAGTGTGCAAACGCAATTCATACTTTTGATTTACTGCTTGTAGGCACAGCAACAAAAAATAGCAGACGAATGCTTGGCGCTTGGGTGAAGCTGACAAGAAGATGACAACAAATAGACAGCATTTCCGTGCCAAGATAAACATGATAATAGTAAATTGGTCGCTATGCTAATAGACAACTTCGCAGAAAACTAGAGACTCGACACCTATAATTCTCAAATGCGCAGAACTGGGTCTTCTGATGGCTTGCTTTAAGTTTATAATTCATCTTAGTGGCTGGTTATCTCAAGCTATCTTTATCACGAGTAATTCAATCCTGTTTATGTGCTCTCTAACTGGAAACAGTATTGTTATCTACCTTGTTTGGGTCAAGAATACTCTACGTTCACCAACATATTTCTTGATGTCTTTTTTGGCAATGTCAGATTTATTAACTTCACTCTTCGGTCAAGCGTCATATTGCACTGCACTTGTGTTCCTTAAAGATGTTAGTTGCACTATGGATAAGGCCATTGCATTTATACACGCAACGAGCTGTTTATCCAGTATATTGCTTTTATCTTTGATAGCCCGAGATCGGTATTTGCATGTATCCAGACGGCAAGACTACCATGGTCACACGAGTAACAGATTTGCCATTACTGCATCGATAGTGTGTTATCTCCTTGGAATGACGGTGGCAACGTTGTTTATGTTTGAGGATCGGAAGATAAAAATCTCAAGCACTTTTGCATTTGCTGTGATCAGCAGTTCCAGCTTCACTTTCATATGCCTTAAAAGCAGACAGGTAACAAGAATTGTCAAAGATCATAGCAAACAAATGCAAATCAACTGCCGAAGTTTGTCTCTGCTGGAAAAAAATACTGTGGCGCGATCCAGCAAGTTTGAGAAAGCAGTGAACAAGTCGATTTTCTCGGTTATAATCCTGTTCTTTTTATCATGGACTCCTGTTATCATACTCATGGCTATTTTTACTGTACATAACATCAGCAATGAACCCATTGTAGATGGGTATCGTGTTGCATTTGGATGGGCATCAACTGTCTCTTACTTGAACGGTGCACTAAATCCCGTCATCTATGCCTATCGATGTGATGCCATTGGGCGAGAAATTCGAAAAATCATGGCAAAACTCGTTAGAAGGAATGCAATTTCCCCACCATCTATGCAAAAAATCACTGGAAAGGATATTGTTAGTCAGCACCTTGCTCAGCCCATTGAAACAGTGGTGGATATCATCTAAGTAGAGGTGATGATGGGCTAGAAGCGATAAAAGAAAGGAACGAGTAATAGCTCGTTGCTGAAGACACAGTAAAGGAAAGATAGCATATTTAGCACAGTATTCAGAGTCATAAAAGAGAATGAAGAAGGTATGCAGATAATCCTAGCTGCTCTTGGCGCAGAGCAGACTTATCATTCCCCACATAGTATAATCAGTTGGCATAGCCAGGGTCGCATTTTTAGGGGCAAAAAAGGTGTGACCAGGAGAAGGAGGGGGAAAAGGGGTGTGGCCAAGATGAGGGGGCTAAAAATTGTGTAGAGCGTGGAGGGTAGCTACGGAGTTAACTAGGAGTAGGGTTCGATAGTCCCCTGTCATGGCCAGTGTTCAAGTACCATACGATATGAAGGGAACCAGAACGATGGGGGCCAGGGTGTAGATCCCCCTTGAAAATCTTTTGACAGCATCCTTTAAATAGGAAAACGCCCTTTTGGATATAATGACACGTCCTTTTTCAGATAAAAAAGAGCAGTTACACTTGCTATTTCAGTGATACCTTCCAATGTATCGATTTTAGTGTAGATGTGAGCGTTTCTTCAACACCAACTTTTTCATCATTGGGCCGCCCCCCCCCATTAGCTCCCCCTGGCTACGTCTCTGAATATAAGGATAACTAGCTATTGCAAGACTTGAGACACGGATAATCGTTCTTCTATAGATGACTACTTTTGTTAATAGTTATAGCTTAAATTTGAGTCAGTAGAATAACGCTTATGAGCATATATATCTAAATATCTACTGTAGGGAGGCAAGGGAGGTTCACTGTGTTGAAGTAAGATTTCTCATCCACTTTAAAACTAGTGCCACAACGATCAGTAAAGTCATACCAAGAAGACAATTGAATCCGTTGCAATAGTACTTTGGCCAAGCCTTTGAAGTCTTCTGCAAGAGAGTGCTTCATGCCGACTCAGAAATCCTCAAAAGCACAGATAGGCACACACACGGATGCCAGCATACTCGAATAATTTTCCAAAGCTACCAACGGAACTTATAGGTGTTTTAACATGTGAAACTCTCCTTTTCCAACCTTTCCTCTTTCCACGTAGAATCTGACATCAATGAAGCTACCCTAAAAGTGATTTTAGGAATTGAGGAGGATAAATATGTTTGCAAAGCTATTACTATTCATTTTAAGTGGATGGAACAAATATTGTCAATTTCTGGAGGAAAGAGTGCCATGAAATAACGTTCATAAGCAAATCTAGATATTAGCTGGACGAACGTATTTTTATATTTTGCAATCCATGATCATCATATTGTTGGAATAATTTTGCAAAATTAGCGAAATTAGTATACACTTTTAAAGCTATTTTGCTCCAGTGATCAGTTCTCCAATATATTCTTATACTTTTCATCATTCATTGTCGTTTTCTACGTTCCTTTAAGCACACAGCTGTATACAAACAATAGGACGTATTATTTACTTATATACCTAATCTAGCTTCATGTACACACCTGGTGATAGCGGAGCTATGAAACTGCCATTGAATTATGTATTGCGAGCAGCGGTGCAGAAGAGGCGTGGGCGAGGGACTCAGCCCCCTAAATTATAATTGTTTTTTGGAAGAAGCAATATTCTGTTGTAAAAGAATCAAAATTCTTTTGTAAAAGCTATTTTAGATTTTAAAACCTACTGAGAAATTGTTAGTTGACATGATATAGGGAATTCAAAATATATAACTGCACGGATTAACTTCAAATATTCCTATAAGAATGCATAAAAGAGCCCCCCTAGCTATCAATAAAGCCCCCTAGTTATCAATAGAGCCCCCTAGCTATCAATTTGCTTCTACACCACTGGTTGCGAACCAAAATGGTCACTATGATTCTTGTTTAAAAAAGGTTATAGTTATAGCTTTTAATAGATTGCAAGACAGTTTGCGTGGGGGGAGCTTTCAATGCGAGAAACAAAAGCAATGCCATAAAGGAAGCCTTAATGTACAGATAACATAATGAGACAGAACATTCAATGATCGGTAAAATGAATGCAATTCTTCCTTGCTGGAAGTCCTACTGCAATTACTGAAAATAATTGATTGAGTTACGTCAACCCTTTTCGATTTTTGGTCTCAATAATGGCCTATTTTAGCAATAATCCAGCTTTCTGTTCATTCTGGAAGGACAAACTCGGTTATTTTATTATTTTTTTTGCGTAAAAACAATGCATGCAGCTTTGCTAATTATTTTTGTCAGTATTAAAGAACCGGAGCGATTATCGATTGTCCCCAAAAGCAGCTCCTTGGAGCAACAAACAAAACTAAGGTTTTCTACATGCAAGAAAAGCAAGGTGTATTACAAGGAGAAATAATTGAGGGTAGTGGATCCAATTAAAGCTCTTGCAATCTATTTTGCACCAATGAATTCTCGGAAACAATAAAAGAGTCGGGTATTGGGGAAGCTACAGTAAAACGTTCGAAACAGTAACTTTCAAGTCCTTGGGGGATGCTTGCTATCAAGTATTACCATCACAAGTAATTAGTCTGTCTTTACATCCAAACCTTGCTGTCAAATTAGAGCAAAAAAAGAAACAGAAATGCTTTTGAAGCTCGAGATGCAAAGCCTAAAACGTCATGGTCCTACCGTGGAACCACGAAATCTTAGGCTCTGCTGTGAGCCGGAGGGAGATTTTTCATGTCCATGCCAGTTTTGAGGATGGCCCAGTAATTTTATAGAAAATCTGGCTTGAGGATATTTTCGATGCATGCAAATGAGGCATGAGGATATTTTCGATGCATGCAAATGAGGCATTTTTGCATGGGAAAAATAGATTGACAAAATGGTAAATTTCAACTGGATCTTGTATATTGAAGAAAGCTTTTCGTAAAGAAGCGGCTACCGTAAAGAAATTTTATCAGCTTTTTATAAAGAATCTTTATCAAAGATAACTAAATAAGACAGCTACAATAATGGGAAAGCAACAATGGTCCTTGAACTCATTGTCTCTCATCTGATTTTATGAGAGTAGACTTTTATGATCCCTATACTTAGTCAGGCGCACAACTTTGCCAAGATGGATTGGAGTCTTGACACCTGCCTTTTTCAGCAAAAGAACAAAAGTACCCTTTCTGCAGTGCCCTCTTTATATCAAAAAGGGCGTTTTCCATAGCTTAAAAAGACATGGTTTCAAGACCTTTTGAGGACTTCGCCCTTGGCCCCTATTTTCCCTTTCTTTACTGTAATAAGAGAATGCAATGACGATCATTGGACTGCAGAAATAACCATTGTAGTAAACTTCCCCATGCTATTTCTTTCATTTATGAATCTGCAAAACAATAGTAAAAGGCCGTACCTTCTATAAAAAGCTCTGGTGTGCCCTTTTTCATGGCTTGACCCCTGGCCAAAACACTTGCTGCAACAATTGCCACACTGAGAGATCTTTGATATGTTGGATTGCAAAACTTCCCAGTCTGGTCCTAGCTCAACTTTATATGCAGTCTTCCATCACTTCTCACAATTCACTTCACTTCAACTAATGATCAACGATTTTGCTAAGTGCATGAACCATGAGGACACCCACAACAAGGAAAAAAATTTAAAGCCTTTTTCATCACTAAGGCAAGTTTCATTTCTCACTACTTTTCTAATCAAGCAATAGAGAGATTTGATTAGATGCAAAAATGCCAAAAATTTAACGTCCTATGCAGGCCCATAGCCAGGCCTGTATTTCAGAGGTGTCAAAACTCTCCTGGAGGAATCACGTGGTACAAAATCCCAGAGCTTTTTCATACTTTATGTTATCACAATCAAATGGATAAGGCGTATGCAGGAAAACCTTGAGCATTCTAGCATGTCACTGTAACCAAGGTTGCGCACAACGAAAATTTTAGATCACTTCTTAGCTACAAAGATAAAGCAACAATAACAAATCGCAAAAATAATCCCAGGGATAGCAAAAAATTGGCACCCTTTTCACCAAGGGTGATATTTGCCACCCTATGGTACCCCATGGCTACCGGCCTGATCCTCTGACCAATAGTTGGAAAACCTTTACATAAAGGAATTGTCAATACAGGAGTTATTCTAAGTGCACCAATCACAACCGAGTGTTCTGCAGAACAGATGATAAGCGGAAGAACACTTCAGCTGTCCTGCATATGCCAACAAAAATTGCTTGTTTAATAGACGTAGCTGGATTTATGTGACATCATTAGCGAGTCTAGCTGATTTTTAACTAATGTACAATAATAAAAGGGTCTTGTCATTCAGAGCAGAAGCTAAATTCACAAACAAGAACTGAAGAAGAAGCTGAAACGACAAACTTTGCTGAGCATCCAAGGTACTTTGAAATTTTATCATCAAGATATTTTGAAATTCTATTGGCCATTAGCATCAGTTTTTTTTAGAAGAAGATAGTTTCTAAGCACGTAATATTCAACTGCTCATAGGAAAAGAGAGTTCTACACTGCTTCTGAGAAGTCGATCAGTTCAGTTGTACTTGAAGACTACAAACACATTTTTCACAGAATGATACACATGCTATGACGGCTTTTATTTAGCAGTTTATTTTCTATTGTTGACTAAGAAATATGGTTGCTTTAGAAGCGCAAACAGCTTTTTAGGTCTTCATTTAACTTGCATGCGCAAGAATATATATATATATAT
>WIPJ01034147.1:49198-69621 GCA_018155075.1 Cassiopea andromeda | reverse complement strand
ACTTGCAAATGTAAATGCTATTAAACAGTAAAGACAAAGAAATTCTGCAGAGACACCTTTAAGGAATGTCTTGCTTCAGATAAACAACTTACCTCACTGGATGGCTACCTCAGAGTATATTCTTTTCGGCTAATTCAATTTTGTTTACACTTCCTGTAACTGGAAACGGTCTTGTTATTTACCTTGTTTGGAGAAAATCTGCCCTGAGGTTGCCAAAATACCTCTTGCTGTCGTTCTTGTCATTGTCAGATCTATTAACATCTTTCCTAGGTCAACTTCCAATTGTTGTTTCATTTGCGGCTTACCAATATCTTAGTTGCAATATGGAAAAAGTTCTTGCTTTCATGCATGTATCTAGTGTTACATCAAGTCTATTGCTTCTAGCTTCGATAGCTCGTGATCGACAATTGCATGCGTCTAAACACCAAAGTTATCTTAACTACACGAGCAACAGATTTGCAATTATAGCATCGATCTCTGTGTATCTATTTGGAATGACAATAGCAGTCATGCGTTTCTTTCAGAATCGCACGATACAAATTGTGGGGCTCATTTCAAGCGTAGTAATTGGGACATTCAGCTTCACCTTTATTTGTCTCAAGAGCAAGCAGATCGTAAGAATAGTTCAAAATCACCTTAAGCAAATGGAGCTCAACTGCAGAGGTGTGTTGGACCAAGCTGCATACAGTCGTGCCAAAACCTTGGAGAGGTCAGTAAACCGGTCAGTATTCTCCATAATAATCGTTTTCTTTGCAGCATGGACGCCTATTCTCATAGTCCTGACCATCTTTGCTGTGCATATCTTCCTTAATAAGCCAATAGAGGATGGTTATCGCGCTGCAACTTCGTGGACAGCAGTCCCTTCCTATCTTAACGGTGCGTTGAATCCCATCATCTACTCTTACCGTTGTGATGCTATTGGTCGAGAAATTCGCAGAATCGTTGGTAGAATTGCTCAAAGAGGACGCATCACACCATCTGTCATAGAAGTTGCATGACAAGTTGTTGTCCTACAAGATGCAGTGAAGAGCAGTGAAGCAAATAGCAATACCGCCCAATACAAAAGAGGAGGTAATACTTACAATGAAGGTGAAAACGTACTATTAACTAGCATCAGTTGTTTGAAATACCGTAAATTCTCTATTAAGTCCACTAGGGGCTTATGGATCTCAAGCACTTTAGAGGGGGGCTTATTGGAAATGGGGCTTATAAGAGAGAAGGGCTCGATAAATTTCTTGAAAATTGTAAATAGTTAGCTAAATATTTGCTGTTTGAAAATAGAGAAAAATATTCATATTGCTTAGTTTATAAATCATTAGTTCATAGCAGAGCAAACAAAATTATAAAAATTATGTAGTAACCGTTGATATAGCACGTTTTTATCCGTAGTTAGTCAATGAATGACTTTGTGTCTTGATGGGTTGAGAACTATTGTTTACAGACCGTGATCAAGCTAAGTTTTCTTACTTATATGAAGCTTATGTACTCTTGGTATTATTCAATATCTTCTATGAGGGCTTAATAGACTTTTTGGTCCAGAAAGGGGGACTTATTGGAGAAGGGGCTTTAATTGAGAGAGGGGGATGAAGAGAGAATTTACTGCAAGCAGCAAACGGTATGTAAACTACATTATCTACACGTGGTACATACAATACGGGTAAGTTTAGTTTGCCATTGCAGGATATTTGCAACTTCTTCTTATTTAATTGTTACGTTTCAATCATAAGTACATTAACTAGCATAAGAACACTGCTAAAATTCAATAGCAAAGAGACTTTTACAAGTTAGCAATGCTAACATTGAATTGCTTTAAAAGAGACAGTTGATAGTTGGATGGTTGAAAACAAAAATTTTTATTCAACGATTGTTTGATAGCACCCAACAATGTTGAGAACAGTGTCATTTCGAAGCAAAGAATATTTATTGCAATTTTAGATTGCTAATTTCATCAAATATGTATAGAGGGTGGACAGTACTACCTGAGAGCTTCTTGGCAACATTTCCTGCAGATTACTATTGCAACATTGTCAAACTCATTTAATTTATGCAAAAAGTTAGCTTTATTTCACTGTGTGCATTCGGTAAGCCACCCATTTTGTCTGGTTAGGATTAAAGGAATTGTGTCTGCATTTCCAAAGTTTGAAGTTACGTAATGCTAGCTAGAAAAGTACTGAGTTGTGAAGGTGGTTCGTGGTTGCATAGGAAGTGTAATTTAGAGGAAGTAATTCATATTGGATCACGATAAAATGAGATTAATGAAAAATTATGGTTGAATTGATACAATTCCTGTAATAAGTAGCTTGGCAGTTCTTTTGAAGTTGCTAAACTACTTGAGGAAAGCAAATGTTTTACAATAAGTGATGAAGTGAAGTCCGTTAGTAATGCTATTTTGCAATGCAAAATTTTAACAGCTATCTGTTAGAACCATTCGTCTTTTAATTGCAAGACGGTGTTGCTGCAATGGCAGATTATAATGTTCTTAGATGCCATGACACAGTTGTAGAAAACTTCATACTTGCTGAGAGCTCTTTTCAGGCTCAGCGTCCGAAACATGCTGTTCCTTCTGCGTCCCTTACAGCTGGCCTATTATAAGCAGTAGCATTTACAATGTGCAGTTTTTAGCAAAGCCAGAAATTTCAGAATCTATAGTTCAATTGCGTTTTCTAACATTTTGAGAATTGAGAAAACCAAGTTCTTGTTACTGTGCTTTGTATTAGCGCTCATTCAAGTAAAATGCTTATAGCATGGATCAACTTAACCGATTTCCTTCTCTGGCAATATCAAGCATACTTGGTTCCACCAAGTTGAACATTGACTATAAACAAAGCTATTGTCATGCTCTGCCAGTATCTAAATAATAAAATGAATTGACTAAAGAAAATAACTTAAGTGGCAAAAGTAAAAGTAATGAATGTGTGTAGAAAATAGAATTCTTGAAAAATGATTGCTCTCTTGATGCATTTCCGTTCTGTATCCATTATTCTTTGAAATTTTCATAAAACGATTTTCCGTAGGAAAATTGAAATTGCAAAGACTGTAGTCAATTTACTTTGTTTTCTCCAAGCTGTTCGTTGCCATGGATTCAAAATCCTGATGCGAGGTAGAGCCTCATTGAAGAGATTTGTAACATGCAGTCGCAATGAAGCCATGAAGTCTCTTGAGGCTTCTGCAAAAGACATCCGTACACCCTACCGATCCATTGCTTCATGCACTTTATGGTCATAAATTTGGCTTGCAATGCTATGCTACCTTCTCACAACCTCCAAAGCAAATATGAAACCAATATGCTCTGTAATCAAATAGTTACATAGAAATTAAATGAAAGCGTGGCAGAATGTAAACAGTGTTGCACCGAATGGAGCTGATCGCAATTTATTTTCTACTAACTATAGCATATTCTCTTATAAATTTATTGATGTGCTGAAGATACCAAAACAAATCAGCCTAGAGGACATAGCAAGACAATGGATTATTTGATTTAAGGTGTGATAATTCTAGACTAGAATTTGTTTGCTGAGAAATTAACTCAATCTTATACTAAAAAAGGAAAGTCTGCTTGTGATCTCAGCTTCGAAACTGGTTATAATAAAGAAGATTCAAGAGATTTTCACAGTCAATGCACTTCTACGAAGCAATAGAGAACCCTTCTGTCTCAAGACTTTCTTATTTCTGAGGTCTCTACCGTAAATCCTCGAATTAGTCCCCCCTTGACTAGCCCCTCATCCTAGAGTTACAAATTTTCTAATAAGCCCCCTTTCGAATAAGCCACTTTCCAAGCATGTGACAGCAACTATTTGAGAGTCTGTTAGTACTTTATCTTGCTAGGAAAGAAAAAGCAGTCATTAATTAACAAAAATTTGCTTGTTCTTTAAAAAAATCATATTTCTATTTCTGTAGCATTAAAGAAATAGTTTATCAGTAGAAGCATTTCAACAGGAATAAGACCAACTAGCAGGAAAGTTTTTAACCCCCCTTGACTAATTCCCCTTTGAATAAACCCCCATGCAAAATCAAACAAAAATAAGCCCCTAGGGGGCTAAATCGAGGGATTATGGTTCACATGTGCCTTTGCAGGCTACCTTATTTTTTTCAATCAAAGTATATGTTTCGCTCATTACGAATGGAAGATGAATATTGAGAGCAAAGAGTTATTGGCTTTAGAACCATCTTTGCCAATTAGAGCTTATAATTCAAACGTTATAAAGTATGCTGATTTTTTGCTGACGACCATGCTTTCATTATTAGCAAATTCATTTTATGGAGGTCATTAGCGTGACGTCACGAATATTCTATTTTCAGAATATTTTAATTTTGGCTTTAAATTCTAAAAAAGCATTTAGAAGTAACCACTATTGACAAATTTCAGCTCGATTTGAAAAGTAATGACCGAGATATATGCAATTGAATGCTGATATAGTTCTTATCAAATCGCTGTATTTTGAGGCTGGTTCTTAACGTTTAGAACCAGGCAGGAGAAAAATACAGTGGTTTTTTGGCAAGTTGTCTATCGTATTTCATCCCATTTTGAAAATAGTCACCTAGAAGTGTCAAATATGTCTATGCTATGGTGATTTCTCATTCTATCTGGTCAAAATAGAGAAATTCTAAAATTTATTGCTATGACTTCATTACTAATGTACTCTCTTTGCTGGCAAAAGAGTGAAGTATTTCCTTACTTTATAATATCATCTTTCATTACTTCCTGCAGTTACATATCATCTTTCATCACTTCCTGCAGTTACATATCATTTTTCATCACTTCCTGCAGTTACACCAACGCTCTTCAACTAACAACAACTTTATGCAACAAAACATTGCTAATGCATGAACAATGAAGCCACCTACCTAACAGTCAATTCTCATGTTTTGCACTCTTACCAATACTCGAAAACATAGCAAAAATGAAACAATTATCAATTCAGAAGTTATTTTAATTCCACCAACCATAATAGAACGTTCTAGAGAACTGATGATAAACAGAAGAGCAAATCAGGTGCCCACACCTGCCAATGAAATCTCTTATTTAGTAGACAAGGTAGAACTAATCGGCCATTATTAGCGAGTAAATTGATCAAATTAGCACTTGACAACAACAATGATATGTTATTTAGAGAAGAAACGAAAGTCACAATATGAACTATTCATCAAACTTTTGCTCATATACAACCGTCTCTGAACATCAAAGGTCCTTGGGATTTCATTAGACATTTGTATGCGTTTCTTTTTACAAATGGCTTGTAAGATAGTAAAATTCCACCATTTAAAGATTTAGGGAAGGTCAACACTGGATTTCTGTGATGTAAGATAGTCAATAGGTTCATAACCATTAAAACTTCCAAGAATTTGTATGCAAAACGTTATGACGGCTTTCCTCCAATAGTATATTTTCTGCTATTCACAAAGTCCTGTACTACTTCAGGTGCACATATAGCCTTTTCACTTTCCATCAATGAATGTCCTTTCACAATGCATTGCAAATCAGAAATTTTTGCTACGAATATTTTGATACTGAGCTCGTGAAGAAAAACTAAGAAAGTTTCAATACTGGGCGAAAGGCAACTTTCTTGTAAAGAATGTGTATTTGCTTTTCATGCACCAAATAGCTACCTCTATTAAGTTTCACCAGTGCTTCATCGATTGCTTAGGTCCATCTGACATCTCCCTACCAAGAAATTCCCAACTTTCTATTCTATAACCGGTATTTTTCAAAACTTTTGGCTATAAATCTTCCCTCCTTTTCGCGCATATTTTGTTGTGCTGAATGGCCTTTTCACTTAAGCCAAACAACTGAAAATGATTTCCGTCTAGTCCCTAGATCATCAACCTCCGTCCCCAGCTGCCATCCAATCCACCCCAGTGCTGGCTGAAAGCTTGCATGTGTTTTGAACTACTATGATGTTTTGGCAAGGTGCTTATGTTTGTTTTACATTTTACAATTTTTAAGTCTACCTGTATACATTTTCTCACAGAATCCTTCAAATTGAACAGGACTATCCAAGATTGGGTAATATTCGCCAAAGCCTATCCCAGACAAGGCTAGCTTATAGTGAATTTGGCCCCGAAGACCAAAAGGCTGGTGACCCCTGCTCTAGACCAAGGCAATTAGCCAAGTGACACTGTGAATTATGTAGTTTCAAGTACCAAAATAAAGGGGGGTTCTGATAAACAGGGGGGTCAGAAAAATTTCCAAAATTTAATAAACGAGGAGGTCAAAATAGACTGGGTGGGTCGGAATTTGAGAAAAGGCTTTAAACAATTATACAAGGATGGAAAGAACAAAAATAGATTGTCATCAAGCACAAAACTAAAATATACATAACAGTATGCTATTTTGCCATGAACATTGGGCGCAAATAGTGCTAACACAGAAAGGAAATGGAACAAAGGGTTTGTAAAGAAGTCAATTTCCTTAAAATCAATAAACGGACGGTCCTAATAAGGTGCGGGGGGTTGAAAAATATCGAAAAATTAATAAAGCGGGGACGTTTATTTGGCACCAGAGAGTATGGTAGATTTTGTTTCCAATCTCGTCAGTGGCGGCGCCATGGCGGGAATCATTCACAAAATTGCGAGACTGCACCTATCTCCCACTTCAATGCATTGCCAATATTTCATTTGATGCATGGTATCGAGAGAAGTTAAATAAAATTTTCCAAAACTATTAGGCAACAATTGCATGGTAAAAATTAAGGCAGTTATAGAAAGATCTAAAAGCTGTCCCTCTCCCCATTTCCCCCTCCCCCTACAAGCAATGTTGATGAAGACACGATAGAGATAGTTTATAGTGGTGTTGGTAGTATCGTTTGTAGTTACAGAATTGTTTGAGGGGGAAAAGGGATGAAATAAAAACAATTTTGTATTGTCTCCAAAAGGTTTGCTATGCACAGATCAGCTATATGATGCAAGAGCATGTGAGCAAACATACCATCAAACAGTAAAGGCAAATAAATGCTACAATACTACAGGTACCAGCAGAAGCTGAAAAAGCTAAGCAGAAATAGCTTGCTTTAAGTATACTATTTACCTCACTGGCCGGATATCTCAAGCCATCTCCTATACGATTAACAAAATTCTGTTTCTATGCTCTACAACTGGAAACAGCCTTGTGATTTACCTTGTCTGGAGAAAGTCTAATTTGAGGTCGCCAACATATCTCCTGCAAATTTGACATCTACCAAAATACTTTCTAGGTGAACTCCCAACTGTGATTTTATTTGCTACTGCCCAAAAAGCTAGTTGTAGCATGTAAGTTTTATAAATTTTATGTATACTTCCAGCGGTGTATCCAGGCTGCTACTTCTATCCTTGATAGCTCCAGATCGTTATTTGCATGCATCTGAACGGCAATGACATCTAAACTATACAATCAACAGATTTCCATTTACAGCATCGATCTCTTCCTATCTACTTGGAACGATAGTGGCAATCATGGTCACGTTTGAGAATAGAGCAGTTAGAATTTTAGGCCTTGCTACAGGTATAATGAGTGGGATTTCCAGCTTCACTTTCATTTTGCTTAAAAGCATACAAATAATCAGGATCGTTTAGAGTCATAATAAGCAAAAGCAATTCAACTGCAGAAACTTGCTGGACCAAGCTGCATGTATGCAGTCCAAGAATTTCGAGAGGTCTGCAAACAAATCATTATTCTCTATAATAATCGTGTTCTTTGCATCATGGGCATCCATTATCATACTCATGACCATCTATGATGTGCATAGCTTCCTTTAATGAACGTATCGCATATTGTGATCGTTTAGCAACTTAGTGGGCATCAATGATCTATTATCTTTATGGTGCACTGAACCCCATCATCTACTCCTACCACTATGATGCTGTTGCTATAAAAAGAGGCACTTCACCGTCTATGCTGCGAGCAGAAGTAAAATGGAGAACTAATAACCCACATGATGCAGTGAAGTGCAATGAAGCAGATGCTGATGTCAAAATGAGGGTGTATTACTGAAACTTGCCATCAACTAGAATTGTAATTCAACTGCAACATGGATAAGTATCTATATCACTGTTTTGAACTAACTGATGCATTCAGAAACTTCAATTTGCGTGTTATGGTATGACATCTATCACAACTATACGTGGCATAGAGTTGTTGCATGAATCATAGCATGTGCGGATAGGCTTATTTTGCTTCGATGTAGCAGGGTATTTTTAACAGCTAAAGAGGTAGGGAATTTCCCCACCAGCCCCTTTTACTGCCTCACCAATTGAGTATATTTGCCCCACCACTTAAGTGCCTTCAGTCACTTTTTATTCTTTCTTAATTGGAAATATTTGTATACTTATATAAATATTAATCAGTAGATTCTGCATTTATCTAAAGTGCCATTTTTCTCCAATTCCCCATCAGAGAAGAATCCTTTAAAAGTTCCCTATGACGTAGGGCATTCATAACCATTTCATGATTGATTATTGTTTATTCCTCCACAGTGCATTACTAACATAAGGCAGCAAAAATACTATATTACAAAGTCAACTTTTTCAATTCATTCATTGAGCAATACTTCCTTTCGATGACTTTGAATACTCCTAAGTGCTTAATTGCCGTCCCTCCGCTAATTAATTTTTGAAAATTTTTCCAACCCCCCGCTCTTATTAGGAACGCTCTGCTTATTAGTATTTGCGCAAAATTTTTCAAAACTTATTCGAAACAAATGTTTTGAGGAAATCTTCTTGCCTATTAGCAATATTTTTGTTCTGCTTACATTCTCACGACCACAGACTCCTGAGTTATAAACCTAGAGTGCTTCATAGCAGTAGTATCTTAGATTTCAATGAATTTTCTACCCACTCCCCTGCTTATATACTTCTTCTAATATTTCCAACCGACCAAGCTTATTCCTACCCCCCCCCAGCAATTACAAGATAACAAGCGACAAGACGATGTCTAGGCTACACCACTTGCTAGGTATATATTACCATTGCCTTCAGTGCTGCTTTGAAGTTCCATATGATAAGCACTAAATGGAGAAGATTGACACTCAATTGCTAAGATCATCAAGCCAGGGGCGGACTAGGTGGTCGGGCGAATGCTTGAAGAGCCGGCTGCATGAACTGAAGAAAGCGTTAGATTCAGAATTTGGAGAGCTTCGCCTTGTTTATATGAAAGAACTGATACTAAAACTGTAGATTTATTGGAAATTTGCAGTCTTTTTCAATATCTCTGCACTGACTTGCGCTGTCTAGAATTCACAAGCCGGTTTAGTCAAACTGTGCCCGGGCCAAAAAATTTAGCCAGTCCGCCTCGCTATGAAGTTAATCAAATATTTCATATTAAAAGTTTTTAGATCCTCTATTGCTGCAATCAACAATAACAGCTCTTAAATATTCCAACTCTTTACGAATAATTTTTAAATTTTTGCAGCAAATGTCTTGAAACAGATGCTGGAAGAGCTTATGTTAATAGTTCCTGATACGTTATCAAAATCATACATTCACGTATAGAAAACGAAAGAGCACTTTCACCAGTTCCCATCCATCCCCACGTAGAAGCTCATCTTACCTGCTGTAAAAGAGAAATAGCCTATAAAAAAACTGTCAGGCACTAAAGTATTTAATATCAAGTGCAATAAATATATAATTAATTGAACGTGGTAGGCGTATTTGAACCTATTACAAAAAAGGCCGTCCCTCTTTTCGCTCCCAATTCAAATATGAAAAATAAGATACACAGGTTTTTATGAGAACGCACTCTAAAAGAACACTGAAGCTCAAAATCGCTCAACTTTAGGAGCATTTTATGACTATATCTAGGTTGAAGCTTCACCATAAATTAGATGTTTAGTTTTTTTGAGTTTTTAGACAATTTCTTACACCGTAAATACCATATATATTGCTCGGTTCTATTTTTTTTGTTTCTGTTATGAACTAGCACTTGAACAACGCAAATTTCAATTATTTTCACTTATATTCAGGTAAACTGATGCCGTTTGTTGTTTATGTATGGAAGAATAATTTTAGAGTCAAAAAGAAAAAGTTTTAAGAACATTGACGGGAAATTTAGCATTCTTGTGCAAAAACTGTGTCAAAGTTGTGGCAGCTAGCAGGCCTTATTACATAACCCTGAAAATAAATATGGTCAGAAATGTAAAAGAAAATGTCAACAAATTTCGAAGAAACAGGAGTTTCAGAGCAAAAATCTTGATTCAGAGGATTCTTATGCTGAATTTGAACCTTAATGAAGCATTAATACACAACAGAACTCGCTTTGGAAGCAAGTTTTCTAGTATAAATTCATTCCTCAAAGAATTTGAAATATTTAAACAGGTATTTTTGCATCATAGAACTCAGACTGTCACATAAAAGCCACACTGGCATTCTCCATGTCTACAATCTACCACTCCACTTATCAACAACCCTGGCGATGACCCTACTTCCATCATCACTAAGACTATTCTGTCTGCTAGCAAGAGAATCAAATGTTGATACCTTTATGAATTTGTTTTTTACCAATTCCTAATACAAAAACTCAGTCTACCCCAGCTAGTGATCAATCTGTTTAGTTACTGTAATTTGTGTTTCTGCATGCGCCAAGGCTGTCCCATGTGTTGCAGGTTCGGTTCACGTATCGATGCTTTACTTGAACATAACTTTTATACTTAACACAGCTGAACTGTAAACGGTGCCTACGAACGACAACTAACAACTGACTAGAAACAATAGATACATAAAACAGATAAGAGAACTAGGATTGACGGTTATCAATTAACGAAATCAGTCAATGTCTTAATTAAATGCCACTATATGGTGCCTATCTGACCTGCTCTTGCTGTTTAGCACCAGGGGCTCCCATCATGAACCCTGCATTACAACCCGCTGTTTATATTTGACTTTTTGCATATTTTCCTGTAATTTTCCTAGAGGACCGAATAATTGGAAAGTCTGGACTAGTTATTGAGGTGAAAGTAAATACAAAATCTCTTTATATTTACTTTTGTGCATTTAAAACTTCAGCTATTCAGTCAATTCAAAACCTCAGAGTACAGCAATTTTCACTCTTGAAAATTTAAATATCAAAAAGCTAATAATCGGAGGGGGCGATTATTCAGTACCTTAGGGTAGGTTCTATTAAATCATCTATACATAGTTTGTATGTACGGCTTCTGTTCAGGGTTGGCTTGTATTCTAATGCATATCTAGATATATGGTATCCAAAAAACGCCATTCTTAAATGAATAAGTTATAAAACCACCAAAAACCTCTAGCAGCCTCAGCAATAGTGCACTAGAGAATACACGTCACAAACAGCCATGCCAATGGGTCATTTATGTAAGTTTTGCACTCATAAAAATAATCAAATTTATTTACATAAATTAAAATTCATAGCCAGCCTCATTACAAAGCAGCTGACACGCAGAAGGGCAATCCAAGGATACCCCATCCGCCGATGAAAGCTGCTTGTTTAGATGCATAGCTAAATTTATGGGACATCAGTAACTAGCTAAATTGACTAATTTAGTAGCTGAAGACAATGCTGTTAAGTTATTCAAAGAAAAAGTCTATATTACAATAAATATTGGGACATAAACACCGTATGCTTAGAGCACCATACACATGACGTAATACTGTCTATTATTACCTTAGTTTTGATACATTTGCACCCTTCTTTCTTTGATGTATTTATAATTGATTTGAAAGATCAGAAACACCTTATATAATTTCTCTTGTTTGCAATCCTGTGCAGGTGAGATCAAGTAATGTAGATCGACAATCGAAATAGAGGCAGAGGCTTATAGAACAAGAACGAGAAGCCAATATCAGCAGTATTACAAAGATACAAGGCAGAAAAGAGCAACGAAAAATATTAGCTGCAGTAACAAAGTCTTTTGCAGGAACTGGAAGAACGAAACAGAGATGGCCTGTTTCAGTTATGGCAGCTATCTCCAGGGAGGGACACATCTTCTTTACTGTAAATTCAGCTATGTTTCTATGCTCTGTAATTGGAACCAGTCTTGTAATCTACCTAATTTGGAAAAAATCAGCTTTAAGGCTGGAAACTTATTTCTTGATGTCTTTCCTTGCAATGTCCGATCTACTGACAATGCTCTTCGGCCAATTTTTATTTATAATTTTATTTGCTGTTATCAAAGACATTGACTGTACTATGGACAAAGTTCTTGCTTTTATGCATGTCTCCAGCTGCACTTCAAGTCTATTGTTTCCATCTTTGATTGCTCAAGATCGATTTTTGCACGTATCCAAATGGGAATATTATTTTAACCACACGAGCAAGATGTTTGCAATTACTGTACCTATCGCTTGCTACTGGTTTGGAATGATGGTGGCAGCTATGTTTATGTTTGACGATAGAAATGTAAGACTTGTATGCCCTATTGCAATCGCAGTAATTGGGAATTCAAGTTTTACTTTCATGTGCCTTAACAGCAGGAAGATAATCAAGATGCTTCAAGATCATAACAAGCAAATGGAACTCAACTCCAAAGATGATTTTGACCAATCTGCATTTATTCATTTCAATACTTGTGAGAAGTCAATAAACAATGCAATCTTCTCCATTATAGCCGTGTTCATTGCATCATGGATACCCATTATCATACTCATGGCCATCTATACCGTACATATCTTCTTTGATGAGCCTATCGTGGACGGCTATCGCATCACATTTCCGTGTTCAACTGTCGTCTGTTACACAAATGGTTCACTGAACCCCTTCATCTATTCATATCGCTGTAATGCCATTAGTCGAGAAATTCGCAGAATTGTAGCAAAAGTTTTTAGAAGAAGAATTTTTGAACAACAAGCTTTGCAACTTGGTGCATCAAGAAAAAATGATCTCCCAAAAGGCTCGGTGAAGAGAAATGGACCGAATAGTAATTCTGTCTAATGAAAAAGTGGAATTAAAGCATCCACTAGTCAAATAAAGGTGAAACAAGCAATTCAGGTCCAAGGATGCAGCTTCTAGTGCAAGGAATGCAAAGATGAAGTCGCACTATTGAAGAATATCTCATTTTTGAGCTAACTTGCACATCCAGAATGCCATATTTCCACTAATAAACGTCACAGTGTTCTTTAAAAAACCAAATTATTTCTATGATGCTAAGTTCTTTAGAGGACAGTTTTAATTAACGTGGTGTTCGTTAGAGAGCGGCGCTGCTTTGCCAGAAGTACGGCTTTCGTTAGAGGAAATACAGTATTCAATTTGCATGAAATGGTATAAAGTCATCATAACTACACGTGGTATAGACTCACTGCATGACTACCACATGATTACAGCTGATGTGTGTTCCCAGTTCTCTCTCTCTCTTGATAATTCTTTTCTTTATGTAGTATTTACGAAATATAGTTACCACAATCACGTATGACAGACTGCATTCTAAACCCATTTTGCGCCAGATCTTTGGAGAGCATGAACCTGTAAAGAAACTCGCCAACTTTAATTTGGTGAGTTTTAGTGCGTTATAGCAACACTAAGGCCAAGTTTGCCACCTCAAATAGAGAGCCATTTTGTTCCAGGCACATTTTGGCTAGAATCTGTAGCAAGCAAAAATCCCAGAATACATACTGGCCTGTGTGTAAGCACGCTAGAGACAGGTAGTCCTAAGTAGCTTGGATATCAGAATGACTACTCTCAAAAGGATGCTATCTTAGAATGTAGGAATTCAATCATTGCGTTCTTACCCACAAACAAACTGCTATCACAAGAATATTATAAATGAAATACTGAAGAAATAAATTACTCACTTTCCAGTTCTTCAGATGTAGGTTAACTCCAATGCAAATCCCAGAAATGATCTGCATAAATTTCCTGAAGCCAACAAATGTCTCATGACCAAGCAATTAGAAATGTCATACTCTCAGTAATGCCTATAACGACGTCATTAAAAAGCAGCTCATAATCATAAACGCAAAAGCTAGTGATCTATAATAAATGAGGCCCAGCTTTAGATAGTCTTTCCAATAAACATGGGAGATGATGCCTTGAAAGCTTTTATACAAGCACAATGGAAACGAAAAAGGGATGTCTAGAAACTTGAATTCAGAGTAATAGCGAACTGGAACGGCTTTATCTTTTTTCAGGTATCAATTCACTTCACTATTTGGCTCCTAGTGTAAACGTCTCATAGGAGTGGCAACATTAGATACAGTTTTGCACCCAAAGCTATTAAGTAACTTCTCACATAGAATTCAAAGTACACACGTTTTTCCCTATATGAAACCTGGCTCAAAGTCCAGAAGTAGAAGTTTCTTAAGTCTTGACCGCATTTTAGTCCCAAAAGTTTCTTAATTTAAGGTCATTCCATTTGAAATCAACAGCAAAAACACAATTTTGTAACCCTACCTCTCAGATTAGGCCGAAAATTGGTAAACTAACTACGTTTCTTAATATTAGCAGCTGTACCAATTTCTTCTTCAATACTCCAAAGCATGCCAATGTTATAGACTATTAAACTTTTGCTCAATTTCTATTTTTTTTTGAGGACAGACTGGCTACGAGTTTTGAGCCAGCTAGAAAGTTATTTTAATGAAGTAGAAGTCTCTCGAAACGCTTGAAAATTGCACTACTGGTGCATTCATGCATCCAGAATTCAAAAATTATATCAAGGTGGTTACCGTATCGCATTTTTGTGGGCGACAGTCGTCTCCTATGTTAATGGTGCATTAAACCCCAAAAGCTACTCTTATCGTTGCGATGCGATTGGCCGAGAAAGTCGTAGAATCGTAGCAAAGTTTGTTAGAAGAAGAGGCACTGCACTGTCTACTGTGCCAGTAAAAGTAGTAGGAAAAATTGACCCTTTATAAGACACAATGAGTTGCAGTAAAGCAAAGGCTGATAAAGAATCTGTAGCACTGACTCAAACAAACTATGAGAGCAAATCATACTTTGGAATTGAATATTTACTTATCAAAGCTCAGTTCCCTTTCAAAGATCTATTCAAATGTTTTGAGAGAACAGGTTTATTAACTCGATAGTGTACTTCAAGTAGATATGGTGTCAATTCAGCTCTATAAGGACTACCTGGATACTTTTAGGAGCCGAATCGAGGAGGTGTCACAACAGCAGTGGAATTTGAATGTTTCTGGATGGCTAATTAGCAAGGGATTCATTTAGCGCGGGTTACATTAGCATATTACCATATTAGGAAAGGGAGGAGAGGGAGAATGCAGCTACAGCCCTCCTACTCCGTCTTGCTTTTGTGCATAAAATTCACCAGAATGGCGACGGACGTTGAAGTTAGCTCGATGATGCGTACAAGAAGGAATAATGTATATGCAAAGAAATTGTGAATATAAAAAGAAGAAATCAGAAATGGGAGGAAGGAAACCTGAATAGAGAGAGTCTTTGTAGTACCTCGTTGGGCAATTTTATTCAAATTCAGCATCTAACCCAATTGTCTTCTTAAAGCCATCCTGCAATATGACGAAAATAAGAGATTTCAAATAATATTTAAAATAAAAAATTTACAATTTACAATAGCGGTTATGTTGTATTTAAGAAGAACGAAACAACTATCCGTTAAAATAAGAACTTATGCAAGTTACCAATACACTATAATGAGATTGTCTGGCCTGGATCCATTTATCTTTCAATTTTAACATCTAAGCAAAATTATTAAAATACAAGCCACAAAAAAGACTATAGGACACTTATTAAACAACAGACTCGCTGAAATGATCGCAAACGTTTTCTTTAACGAGGGAATGCAAAGGTAAGTGTCTGCGAAAATTTTCTGCTGCCTACAAGCGCAGGTTTTTCAGTCTGCACCTAACTGTACAGATAAATTGACTGACTTCCTTTAAGTTATAGCAAAGCATATTTACTTATTTTACCTTTATTGTGTTCGCTAATAGTGGGTAAACATTAACGAAACCAAAACGAAAGAATTTTAAATCTGAGGAAATAGTCGTGACTGACTTGAGCTGCCTGCAAGGATTGAAGCTGCTTGCGGGTGGCGCCAGTTGCACCCATATCTTTTTCGGACCCTGGCTACAGTAAACAGTGCAATGCAAAGCGCATGATATAGCATGATATACCATATGATGTGATGTGATATGAACAGTCATTTATACAATAACGGAAACCTTTCATCGTCTAATAATACCCACATACAATCTTTACCAACAAGAAAAGTTAAAATCAAAGGCAATACGATAAGTATATTATTAATATTACTGTTCTCGCATGGGGTTGTGTTGTTGGTTTGCGATTTTTTTCAGCCAGTAGGTATGCTTTCAACTTTTTTCAAAGCAACGCAGAGCTAAGGCAGTGATCACTGATAAAGCAACAGGGAAACCTTTGGAAGTGGAAACTTTTTCCCTGTATTCTGTACTTAATAATTTTATATCAGGATTGTATTGCTTTGAATATATATGAATAAATGAAAATAAAAATATATGTATATGCAAATATCAGCAAATGCAACTATCATTAGCTATACGTAGTAATTGGCAGGTGCCACTTAACATAACTACGGTACAGATGAATTTTTGTCTTCTAAATTGATTTAATAAGATAAGATAGTAAAGCAGCAGCTGCGCAAGCATAATAAATCGATATGCGCTGTTGTTGCTTTGGAAATACGAAAACCTCAGGAGCTTACAAACAGTGCCAAGGGAAGCAGACAGGACTGAGCATAAGGATGGTTTGCTTTAGGTTCATAATTCATCTTACTGGCTTGGTACATCAAGCGACCTTTATTGCTTGTAATTCGATTTTGTTTCTCTGTTCTGTGGCTGGAAATAGTCTAGTTATCTACCTTGTTTGGGCCCAACATACTCTACGGTCACCGACATTCTTCTTGATATCCTTTCTAGCAATGTCAGATCTATTAACGTCACTATTCGGTCAATCGTCATATTGCACTGCACTTGTTTTCCTCGAAGACATTAGTTGTACTATGGACAAGGCCATTGCAGCTATACATTTTACGAGCTGTTCATCCAGTATATTGCTTTTATCTCTAATAGCCAGAGATCGATACTTGCATGTGTCAAAACGACAAGACTATCATGATCACACGAGTAACAGATTTGCGATTACTGCATCGATAGTGTGTTATTTCCTTGGAATTACAGTGGCAGTCTTGTCTACATTTGAGGATCGAGCAGTAAAATTTTCAAGTACTTTTGCATTTGCTGCAATCGGCGCTTCCAGCTTCATTTTCATATGCCTTAGAAGCAGACAGATAACAAGAATTGTTCAAGATCACAGTAAACAAATGCAAGTCAACTGCCGAAGTTCCAATGTCTTGGGAAAAAACGCCCTTATACGATCCAGCAAGTTTGAGAGAGCAGTAAACAAATCAATTTTCTTAGTCATAATTCTGTTCTTTGTATCTTGGACACCAGTTATCATATTTATGATCATCTTTACAGTGCATAACGTCCTCAATAAGCCGATCGCTAACGGATATCGTGTTGCATTTGGATGGGCATCAACTTTCATATACTTCAGCGGTGCACTGAACCCTGTCATCTATGCTTATCGACATGATGCTATAGGAAGAGAAATCCGTAAAAGAGTCGCAAAAGTCATTGGAAGAAATGACACTGCCCCATCTGCTACATAACTCTATATACTTTGGGGAAATGCTGAAGGGCCATTCCATGCGTTCCTGATAAGACAGTGAAGAACCATTTTGAATGAAGGGTACATGCTGGTTGTTGGCTAGTGGTAAGCAAGGGATATTTTAATATACTAAAATGAAATGAATGGGTGATGTGTGGTTATCTATGATACATTTTCCGGACGGGGCACTTTATGGAATGGCCCTGAAGCAGAAATTAGGTATTTCCAATACCAAATTGGTAATCAAGAGGAAAGAGTACTTAACCAGTAACTCAAAGTGATGTACCATGGGGTCAACTCATACTTCAAAACCAAAATGTACAAAAACCATATAATGCAATAATATTTAGAATGGACATTTATGGCATATACATTGCACTGCTCAACTGCAACACTCAAAAATTGCATACCAAGGAAAGCATTAGCCGGCCAAGATTGTGTCATTGTCCGATGCATTAATAATGAAGAAAGGTTGCAAAGCCTAGAATGATTGAGCTATTGCTAAGCTACAATGGCTGCCAAAATAGTTGGAACGATTTTTCAAGTTTAAGTATTTTTCCTTTATTTGTTTCCCTTTTCCTCCGTACAATGTTGAGTTACTTAGTGATTGCTAAGCAATCACTTGTATGTTGTCCAAAACGTGCAACAGCATTGCCTTATCTTATCAAAATGTCTTGAGAAGCAGCATTGTGTTCAGTGGAGTGCATATGCGTAGGAGAGCTTCAAATTTAGGGGGGCTGTAAAATTTCTGCTCGACTAAGTAAGGCGATTAGGAAAGCAGTCAGAAAAGTTGCCCAAATTTCCTATTGTACTTTCAGGAAACTTGCCCGAATGTAGCAGGCATATGCCCAACTAAGATGGGCTGCAGCCCCCTGCCACCTTCTCTCCTGCGCTTGCGGCGGAGTGGACTATTCATGGTATTTAATTGAAAAGAGTTATGAAAGAGAAATATTGCTCCGTTCATTGATTGTGTCTAGAGCGCTCCAATTACTTTTGGCAGTGATTGTGGTTATCATGTGTCAAATCAAACTTGCATTTCTATGTGAGTTTGCTATGGCATGCACACGAAACTTACTTGTTTGCAAAGCTGAAAGACAGGTGGTTTTTAGGCAGTGGTGTAGAGCTAAATTAATAACTAGGGAGCCTCACGCATGAATGCATGCATTTCAAAGTGAGGCTATGTATCGTATGGCAAAGACAGGCTATTTAACAACAGGCATTATTCAATCGAAAAAGAGGCTAGCTCTCCGTTTGAAAGCGTTGCTCAATGACAATGGTGTGATTAAGGAGACCAGCATAAAAGTAGAAATTTTAGTGACAGCACATTGAAGAAAAGTGGCTACTTTGGAACGAAGATAACCTAATGCTATGAAAAGCTAAACATATAGGAAACCGTTGGAGGAACTCCTCTTTAGACCAAATGTAATATAGCGTTGTGGCCTATTCTAGGAACATGCAACCAGATTCTTGTTAGCAATAACCTTGTCACTTTTTTGCTCTATCATTTCTGACATATTATGAAACTTGAGAAAATCAGTGTTCGCTTAGAATAACTAAGGGGCTGAAGCCTTCCAGAATAAGAAAAAATAACTGGGGGAGCTGAGCTCCCCTGAGCCCCCCGCTCAGTTCTACACCACTGCTTGTAAGTGAATACTAAGCAATACATCAGAGAAAGCATTTCTCTTAAAAAATCTAATCAAACTTATTGTAACAATAGATAAGCTAGTGTGCTAAGGTGCTAAACTTATTGAGCATTACAGAGCGGTATGGCATGAAAAGCATTTTGACATTAGTTGTTAACTCCAGCAAAAGAGCGACAAAGAAGAACATTGCCAGGAAGATAGGTGATTGATATATAACCATTAAGCAATGTATCAGAGAAAACATTTCTCTTCAAAGATCTAGTCAAATTTATTTGTGACAAAAGATAAGCCAATTGCAAACCTATTTAGTATTGCTGAGTGGAATGGCACAAAATATATTGTGGCGTTAGTTGTTGACTCTAGTAAGTATGTGGTGCTTGCAATAAGCTCTAGAAGGAGCTTATTGTACACATTACTTATTAATGATTTATCTGGAACAATGACAGAGAGAGAAGTTTTCAGAGCAGTGACTATTTTTAATAGATATGGCTTTCAAACCTTTTTGGGGGTGTATGACCTTCTTTTACGATGAAAGGCAGCAATACCACCAAAACTGGGTGGTGGAAAGTACTAACCACAGCCCCCAAGTCTGACGAGCCTTTGGGCATAAATATCGCCATGAAGGCATTGGGAGTTGATTTGAGTTTGGTGGTGCACAAAAGAGGAATGATGTAGCTATAGAAAGTTATGTGTTTATATTAAGAGGTAATCAGATATAGGAGAAAGAACAATTAAGATAAAGATTTTTTTCAAAGAAGAATAGAGCAATACTCTATTCTAATTCAATAGGATAGAGTATCCTTGCTCCACTTTGAACTACGCAATTACAATCGCAATGCCTCCATTTAACGTAACAATGACTACCATGCCCCAACTTAATTTTACCGTTATTTCTCCACCATTACCAATCTTCTGCAAGAACTGAACATAAGAAGTCATTATCTAGATTGTTATCAAAGATAATATCGCTATTTAAGCTGGCAAGCTGAGAATTTTGGATCTTTTTCTCACTGAACACTTTTTACATCTCGTATAAGCCCCCTTAGATAATTCCCCGCAGATAAACCCACCAAAAAGTCATGAGAAAAAAGATATGTCCTGGGACTATAGGCGGAGGATTATTGCATACATATCATATTCCTGCTTGCTTCAGTGTTTTCCATTTATTTTATTGTCGGTTTTCAAACAGTAGGTAATAATTACTTCAGGTTATGTGCCATACAATGTCTGCAACA